>JAIFZK010000006.1:16212500-16225000 GCA_027481765.1 Tenualosa thibaudeaui | reverse complement strand
GCGGGGGAAGCATTATGCACTTCTGGGACTGTTTCCATGGCGACCGTCTTAGTGTGGGAAGTGAGGGTTGCCATGTCGACACAACCCTGAAGTGCGTTTGCACCGGTGATTAATCTGTCAAGAACACGCTGACATTAAGCAGCAGTCTCACACGGTGAATCCTTTTATGGGGGCCTATACTCCTCTTCCTCTTTTTCTTTCTTCTTCATTCTCTCTCTCTCTCTCATTCTCAAACATGCAATGCATTCCTCTCTTCCTGTTTCTTTATTTCAGTGAAAGAATGAAAGAGAGTGTAGTGGAGAGGGAGAAAGAGAAAGAAAAGTGGAGAGGAAGAGAGAGAAGTGAAGAGAGAGAGAGAGTGGAGAGACAATGAGTTGAAAGAGATCATAGAGAGGCGATATATCAGTTCTCCGCTTGGAAAAAGTTGGAAAAAAAATATTCTCAGCAGAAGATCATGAGGATGTGTGTATGTTTGTGTTTGTGTGTATGTGTGTGTGTGTGTGACGGGGACAAACCCACCGCTCAGCTGTTGAATAGTCATATTCCTACAGCCACTCTGAGTACCTCACTAGATCTGCTCCCTCTCTCTCTCTTTGTTCCTTGCTTTATTCTCTTCCTTCCATTGTCTTTATATTCCTGGGAATCTATAACAGAGGGCAAATGTTACTTTAATTTAGATTCTTGAAATTAAAACAAAGCTATTTTTACTATTTTACAGTCCTTTGACTGAGCTTAATAAAGGCATTATATGAATATTGCCATGAAACAGACATTCTCTTTACTTAGATCAATCACCAAAATATTTCTGGAGCCCCAAAAAACAGGGCCATATATTATCTGGTTATTGTTTTAATTGAGTTAACACATATCCAGTGGAATCCAGAAAATACAACGTTTTGAAAAATCCCCACTTTGGAGGCCATTTTGAAAACTATATATTTGAGGTGGCTAAAACTGTCTGTGTAAACGATAGGCCCAAACAGGTAAAAAATGATCCGTTCATAAACATATCTAGATATGTGTAAACAGGGCCTTAAAAGAGTGCTAAAAAACAACCTACACAACATGTCTTAAATAGGGCAGCAAAATACAGCACACAGAACAGCACCATAAAAAAAACTCTCTTCTTTGGCATGGGTTTATGTTCATCATGAATAATAAGACAACGACAGTTTTCTTTCTTTGTGTAAAATATCTGTAAACACGTTTTACAGATCATCTTACATTATTATTTGTTCCGGATTACATGTGCCTGCATTCTCACGGCTTATGCTCTGATGGGAAAGCTCATGCACCTGCATTCTTACAGCTAATGTTCTAATGTTCTAATATGCCTGCATTCTCATGGCTCATGTTCTAATGTTCTAGCTAATATGCCTCTATTCTCACATCTGTTCCATGTACTATGTACTAGACTTCACCTGCATGCTCTCACCCTCTGGAGGGAGATGGAGTGCTTTGTGAGAGAGGGTGAGAGTACAGCACAATCAACTCCACTTAGTCTATTCTCTCCTCAGTCCTACTAAAAGCAGATTTACTGTAATGTTCCACAAGTTGAAAACCAGATTACACAAGGTTGGCAGAATGATAAGAGTTCCCAAGGCTGAAAATCCTCACTGGCTTTTGAGCCTACAACTGCATGATTGGACCTACCTGTGTTGTGAAGTGTATCTGGGGACAAATAAAAGGAATTCAGATTCTAAATCGCTGCTGACATTCAGTCTTGAGTGTGTGTGTGTGTGTGTGTGTGTGTGTGTGTGTGTGTGTGTGTGTGTGTGTGTGTGTGTGTGTGAGTGTGTGTGTATGTGTGTACTATGGTATTTGGCTATGGTCACCACTGGAGGGCAGTGTTGTGCCTTAGTGGACTGCAGCATTGATTGCTCTGGGGATTTCATGGGAGAGAGGCAGAATATAACCACCTTGTCTTTCCATCTGTTGAAAAGCCCTGTATAACACATACTGTGCATTTCACAAATTTACTAAATGTCCTCAGGCTGATGCATGATGGTTGCAAATAGGTAAACACAATAAAACTCTGGGTGGAAGTCGCAAAAGGGCAATTCATTTTTTGTGGGTGTTCCGCCATCATGCTTACTATAGCTCATATGAGACCAGCTGTGTGTGTGAGTGTGCATATGTGTGTCTTTTCATGTAGACATGTATTGTGCGTTTACACATAAATCATTTATGTCTCTCTCTCTCTCTCTCTCTCTCTCTTTCTGTGTATGTGTGTGTGTGTTGTGTGTTTTTGTGCAAGACAGAATTTCGTTCTAGCCAATTAATTCCTCTCTGTGACTGAACTTCAGAGACGGCTGTCTTTTCTTCTCCTCTAGTGTCTCTTTGTCTCAGCTGGTTTGATAGATGGCTGCATACATTTCAAAGCTTCCGGGGTTGACTGCTCATTGAACAGAGTAAATGAGAAATTAAACATATTGTTATTGTCAGTGGACAAATGCCATTTTCAATTACAGTTTCAAATGCACTTCTAAACACTGTGAAACAATATAAATACACTGTGTGTGTGTGTGTGTGTGTGTGTGTGTGTGGTGGGGGGGGTGGGCATAATGGAAATCTGCTGATTGCTACTCAGCCTGCCAACTCTTCAGAGCTCTGGAAGGGCCCGAGCAGAAAAGAATAAGTAAAGATGGACAGAATGAGAAAAGAAAGAGACAAAAACAGAGTATGATACACCATGGAACATAGAGTAAGGACTACTATGTAAAAGTTTAGAAAGAGATTAAAAAAGAGATTAAAAGAAATTGTGAGAGAGTGTGATTCATTGCAATGGCTGTGCCGTCCTCAGAGTAATGTATGTGTGGTTGACACAGGGCTCAAGTGGGACAGGGCTCAGCTGCTGCAGTGGTAACAATTTCCCAGGATCCCCTGGGGGAACCTGGACTCTAGAGTAAAGGGGGTAGGGCTAGGGATGGATGTGGGCTCAGAAATGACAGAAATGAATCAACCTTCTCTACATACAGTACTGTCACACACACACACTCACACACACACACACACACACACACACACACACACACACACACACACACACACACACACACACACACACATTTATTCACCATAGCCCAAAATCAAGGTGTATAATTAAATTAATCATAACAAAATGTACAACCTTATGAAAAAGAAATATTTTTTGGTGGTAGAAGAGCAATGTAATTAAGTAATTAATTTAATTTAATATCATTACATTACTGTAACATTATTATCAGCCCTGTCAAGGCCTTCAGGCAAAGGCCAGAAGAATGCAGAACGCATAACAATAGAGACCCATTTCTCTCAATCCATTTCCTCTGCCTCAGCAAGAAAAAAACAAGAGAGAAAAATGAGGGATGAAATCATAAACAAGTGTCAGTAAATGGCAAAAAGTGATTTCCCCAAAACTCTGTAAATTTTGGGACTCTCCCCTTATCTCCCCTAAATTTTGGGACTTTTGGGCATTGGGACTCTCCCCTAATCACTCCAACACAAAGTAAGAAAAAAAGCTGCATTAATGCTGATGGTGGAATGGGCTTTGACTGGATGCACTGGACTTTGTCACAAACAGCCTAGATATGGCACCTCCAGCTCAGCCCCTTCAAAACATAGTAATCTCCAGTCTGGTCCTGTTTGGCATCTGTTCGCCCCTCTGTCAAATTGAGATATAATTGCTCTGTTTTTTGCTACTATATACAAATGACTCATGCATGTTTTTAAAACTTTAATTCTTTAATCCAAGCTGATTTCGAATGTTTAAAATCTTGTTGGCTTGATCATTCAGGGTCACAAAATTAAGTGATGCATCTCCACTCCTGTGTGATTGATAACTATACAAACTGAAGTCAGATATTTTGAGTTTGAGGCTTGCCCAGTCTTCAGGGCTTTCAGATCCACTTTTTGATATTTCTGTTATCTCTCCACATTGCCTTACTCACAACACTACAATACAAGTATTAAAACCTTAAACACACCCAGAGGATGGATTCAGTTTAGGTCTTTTTTTATCCTCTGTGGTGCCATATCCTTCACAGACTCAGTTAAGTACCACAGACACAGTAAACCACCCTTTAAAAAATAAAATACCAACTGCTGACATGATTCACTTTTAAAAGACAGTTTAAAAGCTGTTGTTCTGCAGTAGTTCTGTTGTTCTGCTCTTCTGTTGTCTATTTCACACTTTTGGAACTAAGAGATGCTCCCTTATGGATCCCAACAGAGCACAGGGTGGTCTCAGTGGGAGAGAGAAGGATTCTGGGGTGTGAGAGATGTTTCTCTTATAACAATGACAACACTATTTGTGAGGTATTATTCATGTAAAATGTTGAGGGGACAAAGGGTTCCCAGAAGAGTCTACTGGAATGCAAAAAGAAAAAAAAAGTTTGTTGTATTGCAATGTATCCTGTAGCTATCAGTCTTCACCTGTCAGTCATTATGTGGTGGGCAGATCCATGACATACCATTGTCTTACTCATTGTTGGGTTTTTGTATCCCCTCTTAAGCTAACTGCTCCTAGTATGTTAGCCATAGTACATATTGGATGATACCAGCTGATACCAATAGATTTCCCCTCAATTAAATTCCACCAATTCTGGTATAATCTTCTGCAATTTCACCTGATGACAATTCATGCTTGTATATTTTCTCCACCAGTCTCATACACAAGTCGTAGATGCTATTCATGCTAAGTCCACGTTATTGTCATAGTATCTGGAAAACTGACAAAAGGTGTTGTGGCTTCATGTCGTATACAAAATGGACTATGAATTTCCACTGATCAAGATGAGTCGTATTTAACTTGATAGGTGTACCTCTCTTGCAAGCATATTCCTTATATTGTAACATACATACAAACATACACTACTCCACACAGTTTCTTGGAGGAGGCCTCCCCAATCGTGGAGTGGTAGTAGGTTCATTGTACACTGTATGTTACCTGTACACTGTGCCTCACCAATTATTGCACTTTACTCTGCCTACAGTACAATGCATGGTATAAAAATGTGTGTGCGTGTGTTTGTAGTGTCCCAGGATGGGAAACCCATCTGACACATCTGACACATCCCATGTGCGTTTCTGTACAGATGCCTCTCCACTTGTGCACCTTAGCTGGCTTACTGCATTGTATTTATTTGTATTTCTTTTAATTTTTTATTTTAAAAGTTTCTTTACTAAACATTGCATTTCAAATTGTAGATTATATAACACTTCATATTGTATATTTTTTTATTACACTCTTTCTCCTCTTTGTATTGTTATTGTATTGTACAGTTATTGTGGTTTCCGTACTGTTGCAAGTATGCTGCAACTGCAAGTAAATTTCCCAGCTTGGGATCAATAAAGTACATCTATCTATCTATCTATCTATCTATCTATCTATCTATCTATCTATGATTCTCCAAAAGTAGAACGTTACACAACTGATTATTAACAACCACAGGTAATTGTCTCCCTGGGGAAACTAGTTGTAGTGCGCACGTACCATTTTATTGATGAGCTTAATATGAAATGACTGAGAATATTTATTTATCATCTTGGAAATAAATTATTATTACATATTTCCATGTACCCCCTGCAGTGTACCCCTGGTTTGGAATCACTGCCTTACACAGTCACTGTTTTATGGTCTTAATACTAGATTGTTGAACTTTTTATATTTCTCTTACCTAAGTGTTCCTTTAAGCTGGGCCTGGTGCCTTGAGGAGTCAATGACCACTCTTCAGGCCTACTCTCTCTCCAGTCCCTAGACCCCCATGAACCATCTGTTCCACTCCCTGATCCATCACACTGGCTATGCCACCTCGACACACGCCACATCACGGTGTCTATGAGAGACTTGGCCACCCAATCCATCATGGCATGTGTGGCCTAGTTCCTCAACCCATCTAATCACTTTACTAGCGAGAGAGGTAGCTAAATAATCCATCATGGCAGTCATGCTTTGGGAGCACATCTGATCATCATGGGCATAAATGCATTCTTTTTCTGATCCATCATTTAGGACATGGCAACACAAACACTGAGTGTGGGTCTACAGCATCAGTGAAATAGTTCAAACCATAGTTAATAGAACACACTTAGGGTCCAAGTTCTGTAGAGGGACCTGAGACAACTTGAACTATTTTGGTTTGGACTAAACTCTCCGACAAATAAGGCGAAGGAACTTGAGGAGAAAGTCTTAAGGGCAGCAAGAAATTCAAAGAGAAATGTGGTGTGTCTTTCGAAGAGAAAACCAATGAGAATATCCAGGAGAAATGCTGTAAGGCACTCTTTAAGAGTCGACGTTGACCGATGACAGTTTAGAATGAGGCCATATTCAGTCCCTGCAGGGCACCATCTATCACCTTAATCTAGACCTCTTTGATTAGCATGTGAGCTATAGCACAAATACATCACACAACCGTTTTCTCTGTTTCACTGAGTCTTTCTGAGACAAAAAATATACCATGCCTGTGTTTGTATGTGTGTGTGTGTGTGCCAAAGAATTCATATTCAGAGCCATGCACAAGGCCAAGCCAGGCTTTACATGGAAAATGATGGGAGTAATTTCCGCAGAGAGGGCTGACACACCTCCCACTGGTGATGGAGCATAGCGCCAGATACATCATTTCAGAAGCAATCATGGGAAAACACAACTCCATGTATCACAGAATAAGACCTCAGGCCTCCTCTGAACATACACATTTCTCTGCAGATGTCCGAAGCTGACCCCAATTCAGCCCATGTCTGTGGCATTGGAGCCACATGTTTAGAAAGCCAGTGGACAACTTTCAAAATGATAAAATCTTCCTTATAAGGTCAGAATTTAGGTCAAGTGAGTGTGTATGTATGTGTATGTTTGTGTGTGTGTGTGTGTGTGTGTGTATGCCTCCCTCACAAATCGCTTCACCAATCCAATTTTTTTTTATATTTGAACAAGCTAGAACCCAGTTAGAACCAGCTAGATTACATCATTGCAGGTACCCCTTAAAGACCAGCTGCCCTAGAACTGCATAATCTACAGATATTCCTAATCCTGAACTACATCACGGAACATCCTTTATCCTCCCTGTGAATTCCAGCTGCACTCTAATATCACACAGGTTAGCTGCCGTTAATGTTTCAAGCTCTAGGTCTCTTGACAGCTCATAGAGAGATTTGGGAAGGGTTTGATCGATTCTCTCTTTCCCGACATGCTTTAACAGCCTTGACATCTGTGGGGCCGGTGCTGGCAGACGTCTATAAGATGATAAGATGCCTTAAGTGACCTCCTGCCGAGAGCTAACAGCCAGAGTTATGAAACAATCAGCCTGTGAGAGGACGAGCTAAAAGCTAACATTAAAAATGGAAGAAGAAAAAGAGAACGCTAGCATTAAAAAAGTCCTGAGAGGAAAAAGATGCTACCAACATTAAAAGTCACAAGAAAAAGAGTTAGCATTCTTCTACAGGCATTATAGAGCTGGAGCAAACAGCAGCGAATTAAATAGAGAGAGGCCATTTGCCAAAAGTGTTGAGGGAGCTGGATGCTGAAAGAGGAGAGATTTAAGCAAACCCAAAGAAGTCGAGAGCATTCGCTCACAGCTAGTGTTAACCATGCCTCATTCACATCTCAGAAACTCTTCCTGTGGCTGGTGGGGTATCAAGGCTCGGGCTGAGGCAGTTATCCTCTTTGCACCGTGTGAACACTCTGATGATGTGAAAGCCCTAATTCAACTCACTGCGTGCCTCATCATGTCGCCATAACAACGGAACCATGGTTTATTTATAGGGGTTCCTCGTGCTGTTTGCAGCGCTAGATGGAAGCCGACTCTGACGCATCTGGCTGCCAAATCTGTGCCAGATCTGAGCTTAGTCTAGGCCAGATCCATGACAGGGTCAGCTGGGCAACTAAGGAACCCCAATGCTCACAGGTCTAGGTAATGGAAGAGACTGGATTGGATCCTGAAATGCTGTAGCTTAATTGCATTTATTTTTAGACAGGGAGCTAGAGCATGATGGGGGCGTCTTGCATTACAAAACCTCCTGTAGCCGCTGGTTCTCTTCCCAATAGCTTGTAATTATGTGGGTTTTTGCTTTGTCAGATTTGACCCCATAACAATTTATTTCATGTCTCTTCTTTGTATTGGTGTTATTTTTTTCAAAGCCCCCCAAATGGATCTCTTTAATCACTGTATGTGGGCTTTAGGTAATTATTTCCACTTGGAAATCAAACAAAAAAATCCAGTGAAGACCGAGTCCCCAGGAACCCTCCAGAAACAGGAAGTAGGGAGGTCAAAGGTCAAAGCTAACACCAGTCCACCATCAGGAACTCTATTTCTAAATCTATTTGTTTTTCTGATGACATTTTCTTTTTCTTCAAGAAATATTGGTCATAACATAGTCATAACTAGCCTACTAGCATGAAAAAATGAGAGATAGATATAGTGATCATTCTGGTGCTGATGAAATGTGTCCCACCATGTTTATTTCATCTATCTATCTATCTATCTATCTATCTATCTATCTATCTATCTATCTATCTATCTATCTGTCTGTCTGTCTGTCTGTCTGTCTGTCTGTCTGTCTCCATATTTACCTTTGAAATCTATCCATCCAAATTTTAGTTATGCAAACCACAGGAAAAGAGTTGGAAAAATAAAAAAGGTTTGCAATATGTCATCTCTGCAAAGTGTAGGAACCCAGAAGTCTAGATGGCTGGTTGCTAGTTTGCTTGACTCATGGGAACTCACCAACAGTTCTCAGCTCACTATGACATTGATTGCTATCAAGCTCTCCCATCAGAAGACTACTCACCTCTGCCTCCCTAATCCAGATACACAGCCAGTCATCGTAAGGGGATCACATAGTCATGGGTGTGTACTGATAATATCACAATACACCGGGAGGCCAGTATCAAGGCAGACTGTGAAACTGCATTGATCGACTATGTGTGATTACCCTTGCAGCTCTCGCCTGTATTTCACAATAATTCAAGACATCTAACAGAACCATCTTTCTCACCATCTCAGTTGCTAAAATACCATTAGTTCAGTAGCAGATATATAATACACTGTACTTGTTATCTTGTACCAGCAACATCAGAGAATTCAGAGAATTCAACACTTTCTATGAACCCAGTATTCATAAAGCATTCTAAATGCATTCATAAAGGGTTTTAACGCATTCATTCAACATTTTATATCTAATGACATTAGTATTCATAACTGCTTATACACTCTCATGACTGTACTCATTAGGCATTATAATGTTATCATAAGCCTTTACAACTAAAAGTGTTGCAAAGCTTCTTTGGCCTTTTGATACTTGGGAAACATACCAATTTACTTATTGTCTGTATTATTGATTTTCATGAGTAATTATGTGTTCATCTCTGCATTGAGCACTTGTAACTCTTCATTATTTGGCATGAGAAATTAATAAAAGTACAATTTATTTTATTTAATCCCCATAGATGCTGGGTTTTAATATCTGAGCCCATAAAATGTTAAGAAGAATACAGTTACTTTTAGTCACCCACATTTGATAATCCTCTTTCAGTAAGCCATATAGTTTTAAACCACATTTGACCTGAAGGAACCCAGCAGAGACTTATTTACTGATCGACAACCATCCTCAGATGGCACTTTCATGAGTCTCTTTAGTTCACCTAAGATCATGATCTTGCACTATTTAGGAAGGCTGAAATCACCACAACATAACCTTTGTAAGGCACATCAAGGTGAAAGTCCCGCTCTCAATCAGGTTCAAGAGCACGGAATCCATAAAAAGCAAAGTAATGTTGATGTGTGATTGGAGGGACATTATAGACATAGGGGCAGGGTCAGAGGTCATGCTCAAGGGACACATGCAGGACATATCTCAAACTCGCTGGCAGAAAGAAACCAGAGATTAACATTGCAGCGCATAAAAGGGACCCCAAGGATAAGAACACATCAGTAACGCTGAATCTTCTCTCAGCTGAGAACAATGTTGAAATGTGAATGTCAGTAAATCTTCTACCTTTATAGAATAAAAGACACATTTTGCCATTTACTCACTGTGGCAAAAATACAAATGGTATACTACTTAAAAACAATTGCAATATTGCTCTCTGCTATCTCTGAATAGCTCTGAGATAAAAGAAGACCAAATATTTTACAGTGCTTGGCATTTACCCTCATGTTAGTGCCTATGTGTACTCTCAGGTAGTGAAGGTAGTCTGAATTTCTGACTTGAATTTGTCTTCTATATGGTGTTTTTCCTTGTGTTACATCGTTGTTCACCTCAAGTTAGTCTTTATATTTGTGTGTGTCTTTAATATACCACATGAAAGCAAATGAGTTATGTCTGACTCAGTGAAATTGCTATGATACTCTTTTTTTATCATACCCAGTGCTTGTTATTATACTCTTTTTTATCATACCCAGTGCTTGTTATTCCCAATATGACCCAGGAGGTTTATTGCTGCTATTTGAATGAATTTACCACTGTTGTCACGCCTTGGCAGCTTTATAAAAGTTTTGACGTTGTCAGGTGGTAATATGTGGCCATAGTAATAACATTGCTGGTACGAATGGCATTGCAGATGCAGACGAAGCTAAAATAAGCTGCTCTATGCCACTAAGCAGGAGCATGTATTTATAGAGGAGGAGGCCGACCTTCATTCACTCCTGGGTGCTGTCCCAGAATAGGCAGCCCTTAGAGTAGCTGATACTGAAACGGATCTGGCACTGATGCATCAGATTCATGCCAGATCTAAGCCTGGTCCAGGCCAGAACCAGGCCAGAGTCTCTCTGGGTCAGATAGTGACACATAGGATAGTGTTTTTCAAATGTGGCACATGGTGAGAAAGTGTCCCTATCTATCTATCTATCTATCTATCTATCTATCTATCTATCTATCTATCTATCTATCTCTCTCTCTCTCTCTCTCTCTCTATATATATATATATATATATATATATATATATATATATATATATATAGACCTGCCTACCTACCTACCTACACATTCACTTACCTATCTACACAAATGTTCCCATTTCATGAAGTAGCCTACATCTGCAGTCCCCTGGAAGGGAAAAATTCTACATCCAATAGACACCAGACAGCAGTGAAGAAATGCCTAGACAGACAGGTGCTGCAGTGTCAAATTGTAATCACACAGGGTCAGATTTCATGTGGTTAGATATGTACCCTTATCTGACTGGATACCGCACAAAAAGAGAGGACTTTCTTAGCAGCGTATAAAGTAGAGAAACTTTGTTGTCGTATTGCTGGGAAACGCTGGTATCATATTTCTGTGATGTTGTCATTAAGTCATCCAGTATGGTTTGGTGTTTAATGAATGCATCTGAATGTCTCTTTTCCAGAGTCTCATGTGGGTATGGACTGATCTCTGGTGGGCTGTTTCATCCTGTGCCATGAGATAGGAGCGCTTTGGTGAAACCGTGCCGTGGAATCCTCAGAGTCTCTCTCTCTCTCTCTCTCTCACACACACACACAGACAAACACATATATATCCCCATAGTCCCCAGGGCCACAATTAGATGCCAGCACTGATGAAAGGAACAGAGGACTTCTGGATGTTTACTCACTCTAAAATGTCGGTGGAGCTTAACGAACAAGGTAATTAATATGTTACCTCATTCTCCCTGGCAGATGACAGGGGTTTGACCACGCCAGGGGAACTAATACTGCCCCAAGTGCATCATGGGAAAAAGCAGGAATGAAGCAGTGAGAATGGTATTTGGTTGGAGAGGAGATGACTAAAGAGTTTATGCTATGACAGAGATGAATGACCTTTTTCGTGAAGCCTAATTAAGAGCACATTAGATACTTATGCCTAATTAGTTAACAAGCTGCAGAGTCCTTTAAACCAATTAAGGCCTGGATGACTTTGGATGGAGTTGCTGAACTGTAAGACAGTGCAGTCCTCATAGTCTATAGGGGGGCCTGGCAGGTGAGCTCAGGTGATGAGCTGAATGAGCAATAAATCACATACACACACACACACACACACACACACACACACACACACACACACACACACACACAGACACACTCACCACATGCATGCACATGCACCCACACACAGAACTTAAAATGGTATGAAAAAAGAGGCTGAAGTAGTTGTAGTCTCAAGGAACCTTAAGGAAACAACCAGAGGATGAGACGAGAGGAAGAACAAAAACAAACAAAAAAAAAGCTGAAAAAGTTTAATAGAGCTAAAGAATTGGAGAAAAAGAGAAGGTGAAGAATAGAATAAGAATGAAAAAGAGCGGAGGTAAAGGCGAGAATGAAGGAGAGTCTGAAGGGAAGAGAGAAAGAGAGAGAGAGATGGCTGATGCAGACTGTGTAGGAGGATATGTGCTAGGAAGTGTAGGTACTCAGGAACTGCTGCTGCAGTCAGACCAGATGGGAAACTGTCTGTTAGAGCCATAGGAGGTATAGCCATACAGGACGAGGTGTGTATGTGTGTGTGTGTGTGTATGTGTGTGTGTGTGTGTGTGTGTGTGTGTGTGTGTGTGTGTGTGTGTGTGTGTGGACATG
>JAIFZK010000006.1:16202500-16210000 GCA_027481765.1 Tenualosa thibaudeaui | reverse complement strand
CATCATTGAGGAACAATGACAGAGAACCATGGCAGAGGGCAAGGCTAAATGGTTGGTGTTGAGGAACGCAGTGTTCTGGAAGGAGTATAAGGCCGGAGGAGACCCTGATGTGGCTTTGTAGGCGAGGGTCAAGGCCTTGTGCTTAATTCGAGCAGATACAGGTAGCCAATGCGGGTTGATAAGCAGAGGAGTGACATGGGCATGGACATTGGTTGACTGAAAACCAGACGTGTTGCCGCGTTCTGGACCCGTTGAAGTGGTTTTATTGCACAAGCCGGTAAGCCAGTTAGGAGGGAGTTGCAGTAATCGAGGCGGGAGATGACCATGACCTGTATCAGCAGCTGGCTGGCATATTGGGTCCAATATGGCCTAATCTTTTGTATGTTGAACAGTACAAAGCGGCAAGGCCAGGCAACCGAGGCAATGTGGTCTGAAAACGATAGACGGTCATCAATCATGACACCCAGGTTTTTAGCAATCTTGTTTAGGGCAACAGTGATAGAGCCCATACTGAGTTTGATATTGTGATAGAGCCCAGGCCCAGCCCAGGACCTCAGTTTTGGACAGGTTCAGCTGAAGGTGGTGTTCCTTCATCCAAGTAGACAGTTCTGAGAGACAAGCGGACACACAGACACAAACACACACACAAACACACACACACACAGACACAAACACACACACACACACACACACACACATGGGTTCCTATAACCATGAACCACCACAGATACAACCTCAGTAGTACACTAGACTGGTGTTTCCAGTGGAGTCCCATTGTTTTAAAGTGCCCAGGGGTATTTTAGGGATCTGGTCCCGAAAGTGAATGTATGAGGGTCACATTATTTATTTCCCTTTTTTTCTGCTGTTCTATTTCTTTTTTTTACTTTTTCTTTGTCACCCCTTCACCCCTTCATCTATTTCTGATGTTGTTGACTGTCATGTTTTGAAACAAATCAGAGTCAACAGGACTAGCCTTGCATGCGGTGGGGTTCAGGTCCCCTTCCTGCCACTGCCCTCCTCTCTTCTCCCTTGTTCTCTCTCTCTCTGCCTTGGCCCTGGAGCCCAAGTGCTCGCTAATAATGGGGCCCTGAATATTTTAGACACAATTTATTTTTAATCCGCAATCTCAGATGCCAGTGATTCGGTTCCATATTGCAGCCCCCAGGGCTGGACCCCGCCTCATACTTTTTTAATGACCACGCTGTGTCCATCCACAGAACAACAACACGGTGCAAAGGGGTGGGGGTGGAGGAGAAGGAGAGGCAGGAAAGGAGAGAGAGAGAGAGGGATAGAGAGGATGTGGGGAAGAGGGAAAAGTGTACAGGCACACATCTGTGACATGCGAGATGGTCAGAAGACATCACTGAGTCAGAACTAGGCTGGAACGCAGGGGTGTGAGTGCCTTGAGTGTGTGTCAAGCAGAATCATAAGGGCTTGCAAGAGGCTGTGTGTGTGTCTCCGTCGGTCACCTCCCGTGACTTTCCGTCATGTCATTTGGAGCAATTCAAGGAAGAACAGATGGAACATGGAGGTAAAGCTTCCATGATTTATTTATAGACAAGTTGACTTGGTCATTTTTAAGCACGTGGTCCTGGGTAGCCAGACTCCTTTCCAACAGCATTTGTCTGCCTTTACTCAACATGTAGAAAAAAAGAAACAGCAAACTCACTTTCTACACTCATGTGCTGCTGTCAGTTCTCCCATTCTCCTGCTATTTGTAGGAGTTTATTGTAAGGGATCAGGAATGGAACTGGCCTCAACCTGGCCTGGCTGTAATTTTAGCATCATTCTAAAATTCACACTTGCAGTATTTGAATCCCAATGCTTCCAAGCTCTTTTTGCCATAGGCTATGCTAGGCTACTGGTCTATCTTTCATTAGATGCCTGACAGTTCAGAGGCACATCAGTGATGGCAGAAGACAGATGGCCACACAGCAAAGTAACAAACAATTTCCGGGTAGGCTTAGTCAGAGTCTTAGTCAGCCCATCTCAGCAAAAGTAAAACATCAGTATCCATATCCAAGCAATCATGTCCCGGTAAAAGGTAGTCTCTGTATTGACTCCATTGTTTGAGGTCACCAAGTGCTGTCGGCTGGAAAAAAAAATTAAAATTGCACACAGCATGAACTTAATAGAAAACTGGCAGCTAACACTAACTGCATGGGGCACAGATATTCACTTTCAGTTTCATTTTCCTATGCCCCATTCAGCTAAAAGTTAGATGCTGCTTTGTTATTTAGTCTATGTTGTATCAAGTTTTCTTATTCTTTTTCCTGCAGACAGCACTTGGCGACCTCAAACAACAGAGGTATGGATTGACACTGGATCACACTGGATTTCTCCTTTAACACATATTAACACATACTTTAGTATGCACTACCTGTTTCAGCCCTATGACTATCAGTGCATTAAAAACGAGTGTGTATCAAAGCCTTGAAGCTTGTCCAGTTGAGAGGTGTGTGTGTGTGTGTGTTGGGGGGGGGGCTTGTTGGTTCACCTGGTTCACTGTGACTGACTGCTATGAGGCTAGACATGGTGATGAGAACGAGTGTGTGTTTGTGTGTGTAGGATGCATTGTAAAAATTGTAGGTAGTTACAATTTTATGATAAGAGGTGTGCTTGAAAGAGTTGGGTCTTTAACCTTAAAACATAGTTATTCAGATTCAAATTCAGCTTGAGCAGTTGAGAGGTGTGTGTATGTGTGTGTGTGTGTGTGGGGGGGGGGGGGGGGGGTCACCTGGTTCATTGTGACTGACAGCTATGAGGCTAGACATGGTGATGCTGTATTTTGTGCTCGTGTCTCAGGCTCCAACAGGAGACCTAGGGCTAGAGCTGTAATTCCTTTTTGTCCCAGACACACACTCACACTCAGCACGAAGCTTCCACCATTGTGCTGATGCTTTCAGGATCCCTCGTCTCTGTGTGAGTGAGTCTCAGCACAGAACAAAGCTCAGACATGCCATTAAACATTCATCTGTAATGTCCTTTGGCAGTCCCACACGACAAATGAGAAGTAAGTATGCATATCCCTTTGAAATATGCATGCTGTAAGTATAGGCAGGGTAGAGTCATGACTGATGGATAGATGGAAGGAAGCTTTGGTGGCTATAATGGATAGATTGATGGGTTAGTAGAGGCATGCATTGAAGTCTGTGTATGTGTGTGTGTTTGTGTCTGTGGTGTTTATGTGTGTGTGTGTGTGTGTGTGTGTGTGTGTGTGTGTGTGTGTCTCTGTGTGTGTGTGTGTGTGTGTGTGTGTGTGTGCATGTGTGTGTGGACAGCTGTGTGTGTGTGTGTGTGTGTGGACTCACCCATGTTGGTCTGGTTGGTCTGCATACAATTAGTGAGAACCTTTGCAGTGACCCACACACACATCTTTCAGCTCTCTGTCTCTTTCTCTCTTTCTCTCACACACACAAGCAGATGTGATGATCAATACACTATTGTGGCAGATGGCTAACCTTATCATCTAAAAGTAACATCTACATTAATTACCGGAGATGCTGCATAAATATTACCCCTGAGGATTCTCTCTCTCTCTCTCGCTCCCTCTCTTGCTCTCTCTCTTTCTCTCTCTCTCTCTCTCTCTCTCTCTCTCTCTCTCTCACACACACACACACACAAATTGGTATGCGTGTGTTCAGTTCAGTAGAATGTGATCATCCTATATCCTCCTCAGGGAACATATGTCTGTTCCTTTCCTCCTTTGGTTTACATTAATCTCTCTCTCTCTCTCTCTCCCTCTGCTTCCTCTTTCTTTCTGTGGTTGTTCCTGTCCCCAACAGATTTGCACTTAATGACAGCATGCCACACACACACACACACACATGCAGAGAGAGAAGAGAGAGAGAGAGTACACACAGCTAATGTTGTTTGCATGTGTGTTGTGTTTGCAGGGGTTCTCTACTTAGGTCACTATCTGTGTGTGCTGCAGAAGTTTCTGTAGCAGATGGCAAAACTCACTGCTGCACACTGACACACACCCAAAGCTGTTGCTCTCTCCCGTGGGAGTTAGACATGTACTCCTGAAGGTGTAAATGAAAATCCTGTGATGGGAAAAGAGAACACCATAACAACAACCACAAAAATAATAATAAAATTAATAATATTTGTTTGAAAAACAGCACAATTCAGCTAACACAATATATTGTATTGGGCTTGAAAATAAGCCCCACATTGCTCACAAGTATTAATTATTAATAGTTTACATGTACGCTTTCACTCCAGATGTTTGACTGTCTGCACCTCCCATGTGGTTGTTTTTTTAATCCCGTCATCTGCATCAACACATGCACAACATGGCAACATGGGAAGTTGACATTGTCATGTTGCCATTGTCATGTCAACACTGCCATTTCCTCTATGTTACTTGAGTAGGACTTGGACAGCCTTGCTATGAATTCTCATAGCAAAGCTGGCTCACAGCTTACTGCTGTGGCTGTCAACACCATACTCAACAAATATAAACCCTGGTACACATAGACAGAGAAAATGGCCTCTGGCCCTGCCCCTTAGCAGCAAAGATTTCCCTAAGGCACTCTTATTAGTCGAAGGGGTTAGCACTAAAGGCTAGCATACGACTGAAAGCTAGACTAAATACCTTTCCTTTTCTCTTCTTTGTGTATTGTGTGGGTCTGTTGTAATTCAGAGTAATATTTTTTTTTATTGTTAATATTTCTGTCAAGCTGGGTAATCTACTACCTTTTACATCATTTTTAGTACAGCATGCCAGTGCATCATCATACTTCCTAACTCTGCTTAGCACAGGAGTACAATCGTAGCCACAGTGAATGACGTTTTCACCAGGCAGAAATGGTGGTTTCAGTCTCTGTTTCTTTCATATAGTTACGACTGGGCATACTAAAGGATCTGTGGAGGAATGTGCCAGCAACTGAGTCCATGTACTCAATTTGGAATTGAGCATGACAGTTTTTCTTTAGCGAGACAGTTTTTTTTTTCCACTGTCGTTATGAATTATTGAACAAGAAAAAGTGCAGGGTGTATTTTTAGTTTATACTTGTTTTTTATATTAATATTAATATTAATGTGCTTACTACTTTTGAGCAGTCTTAAGACACACAGACCATTAAATACAAGTGCCGAGGTAATGCAATTATCACTCAGCGGCCTGCTGTATGGAGAGGCACGGACGGCTGCCACCTTCGCAGGGGGAGGGGAAATGAGCTCTTTCTCTCCCTGATGCCTGCCCAAACACAGACTTACTGGGGGGGAGAACACAGCACAGGCTCCATCATCAAGCCAGGATCAATATAGACTCTATTACAGCTAGCCCAGATACAATGGGACAGACATCCTCCGACACAAAGATGAAGTTTCCTCCTCCTGAGGCCTGCTGAGGCTAGGTCAACATTAGGCAAAGTCAGATCTGTTTGTGATAACTCCGTTACACACACTCATGTGTTGTACAATGGTAATTCCACAGAAAGCAGACTTTTTGTCACATCAGTGATTGCAATATAATGCCAGGTAGGCTTTGAAGTGAATGGTTATAATGCCAGGTAGGCTTTGAAGTGAATGGTTATAATCCAATCTGTGACCCCTTGACCTTGTGGGATTAATCTGTGCCAGTCAGGCATGTCACTGACAGTCACCAGTCATTTAAATTCAGTGTATGTGAGGATGTATGAGGCTTTGAAATTTGTTCCCCTGGCATGAAGAGGCACATCATTAGTGATGTAACTGGGAGGCCCTTGGGTGTTTTTCAGTATCAAATAAGCGAACTGTACAAGGCAGTGCATTAGACAAATTCGAATATGACTCAGAGACTAGTTAAATAGGAATAGTGATGAACAGTATTTGTTCAATGGTAGCTGTTGGCTTTAGGGCATACTGATGTGTTGCTTGAGATGTTTTCTCTGAGTTTTTCTCAGTGTCACTATAGGAACATATCAAACTGTGAGACTCAGCAATGAGTAACTTAATAATCAATCATAACTTAATAATCAATCTCTCAGTTGTAGTGTTTAAAGTCAAAGATATAGATTTGGTATATAAGGTATATTAGTACCATGCTTGATATTTTATGTTGACAGGCATTCTGCAAGGGAGTTGGGGTGGGCAGTAATCAGCATCTGATACTTTTTGTTGCAGTGGCAGATTACAGATGGGGCACGAAGTCTCTCAGATCAGCTGGAATAATGATTCTATGATCCATGTCACACATGGGTGGCCTGAGGTGACGCACACACACGCACACACACACACACACACACACACACACACACGGGTCATGCTCAAACACTCCTTATTTCTCTCCCTTTCTCAAGTATGGAGAGTGATCGAGTGAAGTATCAGTTAAGCTTCATTTCTGACAAGAAATCCAGAGACAGAGAGACAAGGACAGTGAGACCATAGACCATAGACCAGAGACCATACTTACAGACATAGACACCTGACAACTAACAAGTTTGCTTTCTCATGTATAAATAGATCTGCTGATGTATGGCATTGATATACAGCAATATCCCGCATATAAGCCGCACCATGTATAAACCTCAGGTCAGTGTTTTATGCAAACTAAAAAACAAAACAAAACAATGTACTGACCCCACCCTTGTATTAAGCTCACTAATGTATTAACCTCAGTTTACAGCACATTACTTATTGAATCACAGTCAGATCAGATCAAGTAGAATGATGAAAAGAAATGTAATCCTGTATATAGCCCTCACCCATGTAACCTCATAGATGAAGAAATTTAGCAAAATCAATGTATTAACCTCGGTGAATAATCGTGAAATGATGGTATGCCTATCCCCAAATGGCTTGAATACATGCAACAACTAATCACTTAAAGCGATATTCCAGAGCATTTCAACCCATAGCATTGATGTGTGAGTGCTGTTAGTAGGAACAAGAACAAGAGAACTTGACGACCAAATAGTAAACCAACTGCTCATACTAACTGATCGGTGAAGAAGATTAAATTGATAGTATGTTTCTGGGGTCCATTCAGATAGCACTTGTGTACCAAATTCTCTTGTTTTTCTTACTGGCAGCACTTGGTGACCCTGAACAACAGGACTATAGGGTGAAATTACTCCAGAATATTGCTTTAATTATTCCCATTTAGCTCTAAAAGAAGTGGATGTAGTCTTTAATAATTTTCTTCACAATTTGCTAACTTAAAGGTCACATGTATACACAGTTAATTGCATTAATTAACTGTGTGTATACATGCTTCATCTTGGATCTGAAGAGTCCTGATTCAAATTAGAGCCTTTCGGCAGTAAGTGGTAGATATATATTGTAATTCCAGGTTATTAACTGAGGTTAATAAATTTATTTAGCCAAATATCTTCTTTCGCAGTACATGGGGGAGGGCTATACATTAGAATACTTTTTTTGTTCTTCATTCTACACTCAAACTACATGTGAAAGAAATGTATGGAATCTACAGGTACCACATTTCCTATGGACATTAATTCTCTGCCTCTTTACACATCTTGCTAAACACTTTATATGCTGATAGGCATCTTA
>JAIFZK010000006.1:16052500-16195000 GCA_027481765.1 Tenualosa thibaudeaui | reverse complement strand
GAGGTACAATATGTTGACATGCAGTGGTTTCTGGACTGGGATTGGTCTGTGTGCGCTTACTCTATGGATCACCTTAACGGGGTCTTACTGAGATAAGACACATGATATGACACATATCTGGGGCGTGGTTGATAGGCCATTTTTTTTTTTTTGGCATTAGTGGTGACAGCCAGTTCTGGAACACACATGAGAAGCTGGCTAATGCTGTTTCCATGACAACTCAAACAGGGGATAACAAAATTTTTCCCCTCATGCACTGAATACCGACCAATAGAGCTACCTTAGAATGTTCTCTCTCTCTCTCTCTCTTTCTGTTTGTCTTTCTGTATCACTCTCTTTTGCTAACACTCTCTCTTGAATGTTCTAAAATGACACATGTGGATGCATATAATAAGCCAAAAGCGAAAGGAAGATCGGAATGTATCTGTTGGATCAGATAATGGAAGGCTTTGACGAGTACACACACGTACACACACAGACACACACACACACACATATGGCTTAAGGATGTCAGTAGTCAGGTGGAGATGTCTTGGAGCTGTCTGGTGGCATCTGTGTGCACCATTCCATTATTGCTTTCCAGAGAATTAGAGAATTCTGGGAAGACTGATGTCCATCTCTCCACTGGGATTTGTGGAACACTGTGATGTCAGAGTCAGATGCTGTAGAAGAGGGTGTTGGCATTGTCATGGGGATTCTGTTTCAGATGGTTTGGTGATGATGGAAGGCTGATGTTTGCCATGTTACCCATGTGTTTACCACTTTCTGGGGATTTCATAGACAGGAGAAAGAAAGAAAGAAAGAAAGAAGCTTTTATGCAGTGGCTTATGTTATGTAGTAGTCATTTCATTACTTCAGTCTCTCTGAGGCTCCATCAATACTCACTACACACACACACACACACACACACACAGACAGACACTCACACTTGACTCGTCGACTGATGCATAGCACTAACCCCTATAATTATTTCCTGATCACTGTGGTGGCCAATGACCTGATACATGGACATTTGTCCCTGTGTGGTCTGCTGATGGGAGAGGGCCTGCAGCAGGACTGCGCTCACATGTCCAGTCTTATCCCACAGCATGTCACTCACAGCACCCGTGGCACCCATGCTATTGGCAAAGCAAGCCTGGGTATAGATCCAGGACAAGTCCTAGCGACTGTGTCCTATATCATTAAAGTAAGGGAGGCTCAAGGTTTCCGCTGTTTAAGCAGAGGAAGGCAGGGTTGGACGAAAGAATCTATTCAGCAATTTACTTATATTTTGGTTAGTTATCAGTTTCAGTTTGTTTTTCATGGAGTCTATATGTGTTTCTGATTATTATCAAACACGTTTGAAAAGATCTTGTTATGGATGTGAAATTATTGTTATTTCTAGTTTGATGTGTTATACAGGTGTGGCTATGGATGAGTGTTTACACTCTGCATTTGTCTAATATGTTTTAGGGGCACACAGGTGTGTGGTGCAGGTGTATGTTTCCACAAACACCACTTTAGCTTCAGTGTTACAGTAATCTGCCAGCAAAACTGAGAGATATTAATACCATGTGACTCCTCTACTCTAGCCTGGCCACGCCTTCCTACGCACTTCTGCTCGATCAACATCTCCCTACAGAGCTAGTCTGGATTTGATTCCATTGAGCTTGTTGTGTCAAGTGGAATTTTTAAAGCATCCAATCAGTGAACAGAGGGAGACTCAATTTTGTGATTTCCACTTGCTCACTCCCTCTGTCTGTGTTTTAGACTCTTCTCCATCTTCATCTTTCTCCCTCTGTGTTTCTATCTGTTTCTTCTTGAACTCTTCTCTCTTCTGACTGTCACTTTCTCACTCTTTTTGTGTCTCCCAGTTCAGTTCACTCAGTCCAATATGATTCAAATTAGTTGCACTGCTGCACAATTTTTTTTCCACTGCCATAATATCACTCTATTGTCTCCCTCCCATCACCATTTCTCTCTCTCTCTCTCTCTGTCTCCAACCTTCTCTTTCTCCCTCTCTCCATCCCTCTCTTTCCTGCGGGGGAGGGGAGGAGGGGAGATGAAAGATGTTAAAGCTGTTAAAGCTGGCGCTGCAGCTGCTGTGTCTGGAAGTCTCCGTTCTCTGATGACATATCCAGGACGTTCTCAGCACCTTGGAGCACAACTATACTTTTCATGAATTTCCCCCATCTGTGCTGCTCTCAGACAATCTCTCCTGACTCCTCAAATCCTACTGCTGCTCTTAGCCTCTTCAGACCAACTGTGGAACAGGTCCATCACTCTGGCATGAGCATGTTGCTGGGTTTTGATAAATGACTCTGTACCACACCCTCTACATTCGAGTCTAAACGACAGACATTGTACCAATACGCACACACACACACACACACATACACACACACACATACACATACTCACACTATCTTCACTGCTCTTATGAATGGCAAAACAACTGAATTCATCTTTGACCCTAACATCCTGGAATAGGCTTACTCCTTCTTTAAAACATTTATTTAATAAAAGTCACTATGAAGTTGGTAAATTATCCTAAAATGTTGCCCAGTGTGCCTTTAAGAATAAAAAAGGATGTAACAAACTAATAGACTACTAAATCAGTCTCTGCCATACTCAGATGGTTTCTGTTGAAGTTGGCCCAGGCTTTCATTTTATGAACTATGAGGTGAGGTGGAGCAGCGGTACAATCCACCAACCCGGGACAGGAAGACAGGAAGAGATGTAGTAATGTCAGATGATTCAATCTGTGGAGGGAATCCCAGTGAGATCGTTTCCCAGAATTCCCACTGAAGATTCCCATTGATCTTTTCTCACCTACCTCAGGGCCTTTATTCATATTGTGGCAGCAGATTGTCATTGCTGCTGTCAACCGTCACTTCAGTGTTCACCTAATGTAAAGACAACATAATGGAAGCCAGCTAGCTGCCTTTTCTTAATGGGTAAAAACAAACTCACAATTCCTCAGTGATGACAGGGATTTGTATACTGTCACAATGTTACTGTTCTAAAAGTCTCCCTGACATTTATAAGAGTTTATTTAGCTCTTATTTTGAATATAAAATGTCATGGGTGAGTTGTATTTCAAAACTGAAAAAGAAAATCAATTTAGATGCACTGAAAATTCTGTCCAAAAAAGGTCATTAATGTAAGTAGCTGACTTGTACAAATGAGGGTCATTTTAGTGAGGTCATTTTACTCAGGTTCACTGGATGACAGGGCCAAACTGAGAACTTTATTTTCCACTGCTTCTAGTGTTCAGTAGCAAAATTCATCTTAATCAACTGTGAAAGAGACCAGAGGAGAGAGGGAGGACAGAAGCCAAGACATGATTTTAATATCCCCCAATTAACTCTGAGGCAAAATGAAAAATGAACACAGAGGGGAGAGAATCCAAGCATATGGGCTGTGACCACCACTGGGGCATTATCTCAGGGGAACATGAGGTAGGACGACATCAACAAACACTCAGTCTCTCTCTCTCTCTTTCACACACACACACACACACACACACACACACTCATGCATGCCGGTACACAGACACTGATAAAATACACACACACACACACACACACACACACACACACACACACTAATTAACACAGATGAGAAGTGGAGCTGAGCTGGTAAAAGGTGTGAAGGACCTCCATCTTTCCTTCCCTCCCTCCTGGCTGTGTTTATTTTTTTTCTGCGTCTTCTCACTGATTGCACTCATCTTTCTTTCACTTTATGACTTTATGGTTTTTCTTCTCTGACACTAAGACTCTCCATCTCTCTCTCTCTCTCTCTCCCTCTATCTCCCCTTCCCACCTGTGTTGTGAAGCTGCTCCTATGCACGTTGGCAAAGGCTGAAGGCTGTTTTTTTATAGGAAAAGCCAGACGCTGTGCTTGGAGGTGTTATTTCCGTCTGACACAAGGGATTAGTCCAGTCAATGAAGATGGCAGCAAAGCCAAATGGGTCCAACTGGAGACCCATTTAAAAATACTTACTCCTGTTAATCAGTGATTCACGGTTGGCTAAAGTTTACTGAAGAGGCACCTCTTCAAGACATAAAAAAAGAGATCGTTTTGGGGTAATTAACTGTGTTGGTTAGCATTCAGTGAGTCCCCAAACAAGTATGTGACTGTGAGTCTGTTTGCTATGTGGAGGAGGCTTGTTATAACTCTTCAGTCAGAGGACATCTGTCTGAAATGTCATTACTAAGAGACACTAGGCTCATGACCTAAAAGGCAGTTTCTGTAGCCTTTTGAAAGCCAAATGAAAACAAGGATCTGTCATATAATTTTCCATCACATTGATGTCTATTAGGGCTTGTATAATCATTCTGAGTCATAAAATTACAAACAAAAGACAAATAATGGCAAATCATTCATCACTTGTCATAACTATACACTGACATCTACCATAGTGGCATCAAAACAAGCGTGCTATTTCAGTCCAATTTGCAGCAATATGGATCATGATTGTGCAATGACACATGGCATATAGAATAGACGCACACTGCTGTTTGGTTATGTAATCCTATGTTCTTTTCAGACAAGACAAAGGGACAACATGAACATAGGTACAGCAATAGCCTGTTAGATCGAGAGATAGAACACGCTTTACGCAGTCAGGTCAGGCACACACCCTACACACAAGTCTAAATATGAAGACTTATGTAACATGCATCTCTCACACTGAACTAAATCAAGTGGAAGAGATGTTCATCTTATTGGATTTTCAGTGCACATGTAGCCGGTCAACATTAGAATAAACTTTGGCACATGTATCGTTATGGGTGAAGGCCATAGTCAATAAACAGCTATCTGTATGAGTTTGTAAAACACATCAAAATTGTGTCATGATTGGATACCTGGAATAATGATCAGCCAGACATTAGATTATTAGTCACTTTTTTACTTAGAAAGAGTCCCAAAAATAAAACAAGTTGGCACACATTCATTTACAAAATGTCTTAATATGCTGTCCAGAAATGCATTGGCATTGGAAACCTAATGCACAGAACTTCATGGAATCTAGAACAACTGATGAACATGATAGAGAAATATTAGCAAGTCTCTCTGTGTATGTGTGTGTCTGTAAGCAAGTATAGAGCCAATCAGGTGATACAAAAAATGTTCCATTTTCTAAACAATGCTGTTATTTGAACAGGGGGCGTGTGCCAGGTCTTAGGGCTTGTGATACAAGGGCTAAAAACATCTAAATCCTATCTCAATGGGGACTTTTAATATGCAGTCTCACAATATCTAAATGCTGTGAGAGTGAATTAATCTGTAATATATATATATGTGTATATATATACATATATAGCTACTGTATAATAGACATGGCATTACAATTGTAAACTGATTAAATTGGAATTACAAGCATTCAGCTCAATGACAGTTAATGAAAATAACACAAAAAAGACAATTAAATTATAAAAAAAAATGGGCACAAGTGTCCAAAACAGGAACATGTGAGATATTTAAATTTTGGTGAGAAAATTGTGTCCATCGCAAGTTTGTTAAATGATTTCAAAAACTGAATATTTAGCGTATTACAGATTATCCTGATGGCAATACAACAATAAATTTCAGTGCAGATGAAATAACATGTGACATGCAGCAAACATGATCTTGTACTGGGATCAGATTTAACATGTAACAGAATGCCTGTCAGTGACAACCACTGCTCTAGCCATCACACTGTACACTTAATTACAAAACTTACAGAATGCCCCCACTACATTCATTTTGATGACAGTGATTGGCTATACTTAGGACTACACTCATGTCTAATTTTGGCACGCTTGATTATTTGGCTATTTGGCAAATTTGTTGATGTGTGTACTCCTACTACAGGAAAACATACCTAGTAATGTTGTAACTTTTTTTTTTTTTTTGCATTTATAGTGTGTAAACTGCTTTTAACAAGCCTGAAAGAAAACTGCTACCCTGACCCTTGGCAAAGAAACAGCAGAAATGTCTTAAAGCAGACACACACACGTAAAACAAAGAACTAAAAAAAAGAAATAGCATACAAAAATAAGACTTCAAGCATTGCTAAATATTTTTTTTTTCACTGAATGTTCATCACCACTGAATGTTAAAGTAGAAGACACAGATAGAGCCATAAATTACATGAGCTAAGTGTTTCACCCCAGTAAGTAACGTATTTGGCTTTAAAAATATTATATATTATACTAGTAGCTATTTATTTTTATGTATTTTTTATTTTTTAATAAGTATTAATATTTTTACATGTTTCCAAATATATGTATATATATTAAGACACATATTTCCAACTGGTATGTAAGCATTATTTAAAAGCCATCTGTTTGTGAAAATACATAAAAATATTTTTGTTTTGTTTTTTTATTATAATTTTATTAAAAAAAGGAAAACATTTTCACATCCTGATGCAGATGAAGTCATATGTGCTTGTGTTAAAATGGATTCGCAATCTTGTAGCTACGGAAACAGATGTGTTGTCGTAACAATGAGACCCCCAACCATTCCAATCTCCTAGTTCCTAGTGCAGTCAGTTCTCTGCAGAGCAGCTGTGTACGTCAGTCAAACTGCTTCTCCAGATCGCAAAAAAGATAAATACATAAAATAAAATCAACATTTTGAAAAGGGATTGGAATGATGTCATTGGTGCTCAAAGACAAGGCATTCCTTTGTATCCAAAGATTCCAATTCCAATGATAGAAGAGGGCCTTTTTTGACAAAGAGCAAAGAAAGAAAACATCTGTGATATCAACGGAAAGCCATTCAACCCAGTTAAATAAGTAGCAGAGGGAGAACAAGAGAGAAAGAGAGAGAGAGAGAGGTAGAGAGAGAACAGACAGAGAAAATAGAGTGAGATATTGAAATATGAATTAAAGGGAGAGATAGAGAGAAAGAGGGAGACCAGAGAGAGAGGAACGTAAAAGAAAGAGGGGCAGAGGACAAAGCAAGACTGCTGTAGAGCGTAAGGCACTGGCTGTGTAGTTGTCCATTAGGAGAGATCGGTGAGGCTGACGTTCATGGCCATGCCCCCAGGGCCAGCATAGGGCACCGCATGCACTGCTTTGGGAAACTCAGGAGTCATCACTCGGCCATTCTCCCCCGTGCTGCCCGTGATAGACAACCGCGCTTTACTCCGCATCGCATCCGTGAAGGTCATCTATATCAGACATAGAAACACACACACATACGCACACACATATGCACACGCACACACACACACACACAGCACACAGGTGTGCACATACACATACACACATTCACATTGGTGTATACAGACACACACACACAGGTGTGCACATACACACACACACACATTCGCATTGGTGTATACACACACACACACACAAACACATACACACACACAGAAGATAGCCACCGGTTAGCAACATCACCTCTCTCACCTTGTCAGCTTAAATTTTAGAATGACTTCACAGTACAGTACATACACATGATGATGCAGGTGTACAATGAGGGCGAGACAAAGGATATAACTAACAATGAAAACACAAGTCAAACATATGCATCTACAGGTGAAATAAATACAGTAAAACAGAAGTCTAATAACACACATGAAAGACACACAGGAAAGACAGTCAGACATGACGATGAGAGAGAAAGGTGTAAACACAAGGTGTCCATAAGGAGAAATCAATGTCTAACACAGGTTAGTTAATCTCAGCTAAGGGGGTCTGGGAGGAGTGGTGTAAGGGGTCTAAACTTATGGAAAAGCTTACATACAGTACGAGAGACTCTCCTGAGGTCATCAATCAATACATTGACTGAAGAATGGGTAGGGGGGAAATGAGGTAGGGAGGCGTGCAGGGGGGTTGACTCAATGACGACCGTGATTCCTACCCCCTTAAATTTTAACACTTTCGATCCCATACACGTTGTACCCTTCCTTATAAGTGGCAAAATTCTGTGAATTCTGCGAGGAAGAGGGGTTAATATTCTGTGCATTCTTTGCCACCTTCATGCGCTTGGCTTCGGCGCGCGACTTGTAACAGAACTCGATCAGGGCAACCAGCATAGCCAGGCCAAGACCGCCCACCAGGATGTAGAAGACGCCAGCCACGTTGCTCAGGCTAAGTGCACTGGTCTTCTCCTGCGGAATGCACATGAGACACTCGTCAAACTCACCACGGCAGGGGCCACGGCCCCGGAGGGCCACAATGGTCAAACAGGCAAGCAACAACATGATAACGTCAACACGTTAACAACGTTAACAAGAAAATACATGTGTGTAAATGTTGTGTGTGAATTTACAGTTTACACTTGAATTCAACAATTTAATTAAAAAATGCTGCAGCAACATTTAAGCATAACTAATGAGTTTTTAACAGTGTGTGTCTGCTTGTGGTGTACAGCCTATGGGTTCACAGTGGAAAAGCAATTGCGAGTTAGAGGCAGACAGCACAATCTGTGGAGGTAACTTAGAGCTACTGGGCTGTAAGCCGATGCAACAGAAATAAGCTGTCTGTAAAGTGTGTTTGGTGTTGAGCTAAAAAGCTAGCCGTGTTGAGCTAACAAGCTAGCGGTGTTAAGCTAAAATTCCAGCTGTGTAGAGCTAAAAAGCTAGCCGTGCTCCAGCTAGATGGACCCCTGAGGATGGTATACTCCTAGATGGCCATGTATAGGGATGACCAAGACAGTGGGGCTCAGGGGGTGGAGTGGGGTGGGGTGGTGGGGTCACAGGGCAGCATTGAGAGACAGTGACAGAAAGAGGTGGAGACAGCGTGAGCATTTCTGTGGAGGAAACAGAGAGAGGCACGGCAACACACACACAGATGGCTCAGTCACACACGGCCTGAGGTGTATGTCCGTCTCTTCTGCAAGTGTTACAGAAACCTCATCAGAGCGTCACGTGCACAGTACGTCATTTATTCCACCCAACACCAGGAGTGAATAAATTAACCATTCATGAGTCTGGCATGCCCTGCCTCTATTCTATGGATGTAATTTAGTGATTAAGGTGTGTTATTTAAATTTTTCCATGATAAACCACAAATGCTCTAGTCTGTTTATATCTTCCAAATGCATAAATGTAATTATGTATCAATTCAATCCATTTGATGTATGGACTGTGGTGTAGCCCCACTGGAGTGATATAGTTTGCAAAAAAATATTAGGCTAGTTTTCTGTTTTGTATGTATGGCTTATCGTTCTCGCTGCACTCTTTACAAATTAATAATTCAATTCTATTGTACATTGAATGTGTTGTTTCCATTGAGGTAGACATTGTCACAAGCATACTTTACACAATAACTCTGAAACTAAGCAGTCACAAACACAAATACTCACAGTCACTGAAACAAGAAACAAACACACACATGCAGAATCACAGACACGTACACACACACACACACACACACACAGACACACACACAGACTACTGATATAAGACTGATATACAAGTACTACCACCACACATGGAAACACAACTACAAACATACACACAGACCTACACCTACAGGACATACACACACTGAGAACACAGAAACAAACACCAAAAACATCTTGGACACCCTTATAGATGGTCTAGGCTTAACCAGGTAGCAGATAGTTTGTCTTTTGTCTTATTGTGTGCGCACACAGGGTCAACTTCAGAGAACTGATTGTGGTACCAACTGACAGCTGCCGATGGTGAAGGCACAAACGAGTTAGCAGTGGTCTGCCGATATTGGCAGAACCGCACATAACACTCAAGTATGTGCCAAAGACACTCATCGACGCTGTCAGACATCCAATCGTCGGCCCGATGTGCACACCCATCTTTGCCTTTGTCTCACTGTAACCTACGGAGTGTCTCATGTGCCTTTGCGGACTGGCTCCACTGAGTTGTCTGTTTGAGCTGAAAAGAGGTCGTGTCAGTTAAACAGTATGTGTGAGAGGTTAGGGAGTGCACATGTCAGAGCTGGCTGAACATGCATTACATGGCTGCAGTCTTCAAATGTGCAGTTGCCAGCGTTAGTTACAGTCTGCAGGCATTAGTTCAAACATCTCGCCAATGCTTCTCATGCTTTTACTGTATACACAAAAAAAGTATAGGCTTGGTGCATTTGGCTTTAAGACTGTGTGTTTGTAATTACTTAGCATTATAGGTCATTCTCACTTTAGACAAGTGTGTTGGATCACAGAGACTCTGCAGTGACTGACCTTACTTCCCGAGTCCTTGGCTCCACATTCACCCTTATCGTACCACCATTTGTTTTTCAGCTTGTCTAAGACGCCTTGCTCACTGAGTTTCAATACTGCAAGGTTTACTGGGATTCTTCACGTGGGGAATAACATAAATAACATTATCAATGTTATTTTATGTTATTATTAACAATACACTGATTCAACTTCCTCTTAGGTTTTTTTTCTCCTGTTCCTTTTTTTGAAGTTTTTGTATCACCTTGGCGATTAGAACGTTGATGCGCCATTTGGCCTAAGCAAAAGAGACTTTTGCAGAGCCAGATGTGCATTAACGTATCGCCCGGAGTAAGCAGCAGAAACAGCAGTATGGCGTACCTACACACAAACGCCAGCCAATCAGAAGGGGTTTGTTTTGAGTGGTCCTCACTTCAGGCTATGTGTAGGCCTGGAAGCCTTTAGTCTTTCATCTTTGTTGTGACACACGGCCATTTTCACAATGGCCGCCGTCAGGTTGTTTTCATTAGGGTTCAGGTCAATGATGGTTTGTCTTTTGGCCAGAGTCTGCTGCTTACTGTTGGAGTTGCAGTGAGTTACCCATCATGCTCTCTGGGGCTGACCTTGGAATCACCTCCCCCGCTGCCGCACTCTCCTTTGTCGTACCACCATTTGTTTTTCAATTTGTCCAACAGGCCTTGTTCATTCAGTTTTAGAACTGCGAGGTTAACCGCATTTCTTGAAACGATAAAACATACTTGTAAGACAGGGTGAGCCATTTCTCAGTAGTTTTCCTTTCTGTCATTTTTGTTGTCCATTCCTACGTGTGTTTAAAACTACTTAGAGTGCTGAAATTACTTAAATATTATGAGAATATAAGATCTCCCCGGTGTGGTTATTCCACACAAGTGCCACTCTGAAGCACAGATAGTGTAAGATAACTAGCTAGTCTGTGTCTGCAGGATAGATCATAATGTCAAACACTGACATGTCTTAGATTCAGAAAAAAAATAGAAGAGGCTGCCAGAGTGTAAATTACAGCTGGGGAGCTCTGGGACTAAAGTGGTGCATTCTTTGTCTTCTACCTGCCAGAGACTACAAGAGAGACAGCAGCAGACCAACTGCAGCTAGTGGACAGATCTTAAAAAAGAGAGAGAGAGAGAGAGAGATGCATGCAACATCACACCCACCCACCCCTGCTAATGGCTATGCTCAGGTAAACATGACTAAGGACTAGAGGGAGTTTGCCAATTAGGTAAGGTTACTGTTCCAATGAAATATGCTCGAGGTTTCTGCCAATTAGATAGGATGGAGACTGTTTTAGAGTTGCCCGGGAACTACTAGCATTTAACCAGACAAGTCAGCACATTTATACCAAGAGCATAAGAAAATATCAGCATATATAATAGAAAAATGGAAACCCCAGCCATGCCACCTCTTCAATGAACTAAATTTTGTGCTTTAATGACCAAATTCAAGTTCAAAATCCAGTGTCAGGTTCAGTATTTAAACAATCATGTGTATGACTGGGGTTTTGACAAAAAACATTTCAAAACAGTTCATTGTAAATAAGCAGGTAAACATGAGAAACAGAACAGTTACAAAGAGGGGAGGGGGAAGAAGGAGATCAAGAACAACTTCAAACAGTCAAAGATTCACACAGAGATATTAGGACACAACTGGACAACAACAAAACTTATAAATAGCCTACACCACCCTTGTCAGTCTAGAAAAATGGTATATGGCCTTTTGCTGCTAAGCATGACAACCATTTGCAACTGATATTTAAATGTATCAAATACCAATTAATTCACTCTGGTGCTTTATGTGTATATTTGTGTCTATAATGCATATAACTGCATATAATTTAAATATTTACCAATTTGCAATTTATTTTAAATTTCAATAAATTGCAATCTCTTGCAATTTCTATTGAAGGAGGTGGGTCTTTTGACTCCCACATCTCCTTATACAAACCAGAGGATTTTAGCAAAGCTACATCAGGGTAGGTGGGATACTATAACAACATTGGACACATTGTTATACTATTCCACCCACCTTAATGAGGATCCTTTGGGCGTGGCGATGCCGTAGCCTTTGGAGTCCAGGTTCCCCCCGACCTTCATGGTGTCGCATGGCTTGCGCTGCTCGATGTACTCGTTCATGGTGGACTCCAGCAAGTAGGCGTACTTCCCTTTGGACTTGCGCACCCGCATCACCCCCTCGGCTGTCGTTTTGACAAACACAGAGGGCTCTGCGCTGCGCATGTACGTCCACATTTTATCAAAAAGGGCAATTTTGGAGCGCTGGTGTGGAGGAAGAGAGAAAGAAATTCCTTAGTATCTGTCAGATGATGATCGTGAAAAATCGATCAGTAGGAGGCAAACTTATGCATGACAACACAATGTGAATATGCTAGCACAAAACAGGCTAACCCAGGTTATGACTCATACCCTGAAGAACTCTTTGGTTGATCCAGAGTCTAGAGTGCCATAGGCTATCTCAGTCTGTTTGGCCAGGTCTTCAGCACTCTCAATGGGAGACACCATTCTTTCCACAGTCAGGAAGGCAGCCAGGTTAGCAGTGTAGGATGAAATTATGATCAAAGTGAAGAACCACCACACCCCTCCAACAATACGTCCAGACAGAGACCTAAAGGGAGACATACAAGCACATCAAAGACAACACCTAGTTGACTAAATGGATTCTTTCCATTCCAAATGGAAAATGGATTAAATGGATTACTTTCATACAATGAAGTGGAAAACTTAACTTGAGGCCCTTAGACTATCTTTGTAATGTCAAAACAGTTGTTTTTGGTCAATCAGCGTTAACCCAAGTTTTATGAATCTTTCACTGGGATGAAATAATAATGAGCTGTTCAATTTGTAATTGGTGATTAAAATTTTACTCAGGTTTCATAAGCTATTGGAGGCAAGGAGTCTTATGAATGTGCAGTTGCTTTGGATTCACTCTCTACTTCAGACATGCACCATGGCCTTTCCTGAATGTCACAGCACATATCATCTGCTTTCACTTAGAGTTTGTGTTTGCCGTGACAAAACCCATGAAATTAACATAAGTGGCTTATTTCAGTTTCACTCGCTTGTTTGGAAGGCAAGGTTCTGGGAGTCCTTGTTCAAAATAACAAAACCTGATTTCAATGACCTCACCAACATTTTTCAGCAGTTGAACAATGATGCTGCTGATGCTGGCCTAATTGTGTAGCATCAGAACCAATGCCATTAACATGAGGGTTGTTGTGACTTTTCATGACCACACTAAACACTAACATGGTTGAATTATGATTCAACAATCAAAAATCAAATGAATTGCAGTGTAGCTTATGACTGGGTTGTGGTCTACCCACCTGGGTGAGATGTCACAGCCCTGCCTCATGAAAGCTCCTAGGGAGAACCAGAGGCTGTTGAATATCCCAAACTCGTTGGTCGACTCGGTGGTCTGAATTTGTCCATCTTCATACTCCTCTGTGTGCCACTCGTATGGGCTGAATCGACTGACCAGGAAGAGCACCACGCTCACTCCAATGTAGGCAAAGACGATGCACATCCAGATCTCATAGGCCAGCGGGTCCAGGAAGGAGAAGACGCCTGGCTTGGACTTCTGGGGCTTCTTGATCATGATGGAGATACCCAGACTCATGAAGGGCTTGGAGAAGTCAATCACTTCCTCTCGCACCAGGGTAATAGTCAAAGGTGCAATCGCCACATCGGCTTTCTGACAAGGAGTTTCAGGAAACAATTAACTTAACAGCCCAGCCATATACACTCTGCTTCAGTGCAGATTTTCCAGGAGTCCATCACAGTGTAAAGTAGAATTAGGTAGCACTAAAAATGCAGCAATTAGCTAAAAGGATTATTTCTACATATTTTTGCTAACAAGGTACATCTTGTAATCTGCTGTAATTGATGAGAGATGGTAAGAGGTATTCGAGTAGGCAGGAAAGCACTTCAGACTGCTTGATCTGCCAGCCTGGCATATTAATGATTCATGCTTTTAGAACACAACAGAGACAAGCAAATGCGCTGTGTGCACCACAGAAGCAAACACAGGCCACTCTCCTCACCCCGTAAACTAATTCTCCGACCATTCCGTTCCAGATCTTTGTCTCGGCATCGCGAGCGCCATATTTCCCATCTCCCACAATCTTCAGCTGGTACTTGAAGCCACAGTGCTTGGCAATTTCAGCGGCCAGATCGACGCAGTAGCCCTCGTACCGCTCGTTATCCACAAACAGGTCTGCGTTCTTCTTTAGCATCACATATGGAGCTTCCTGAAGAGATTGAGAGTGCACAAGACAGAGTTAGAGGGAGAGAGCACGAGAGAGAGAGAGAGAGAGAGAGAGATTGAGTGATTGAGGTTGTGGGATGAATGCTGTTCAGATGCTGTGGAGTGACGGCTCTGCTGTAGGATGTGTAACAGCTGCTAAAACTGCATAATGCATGACACTTCAAATTGTTGTATCTGGAATTTCAGGCAGTTTTAAATCTCACAGCAGGAATGTAGCACAGTGTGTTTGGAATTCGTATGGAAACATTTTACTCTACCAGAGAACCTGTCAAGACCATTTCATATATGTAGAACAGTCTGACTCTGAACATCTGAAACTTTACATCATTTGTTGTTTTATCCCCTCTGTGACACTTTACTTGATGGATGAGAACATAACGCATTCATAGCAGCTGTCATAAATACTCACAAAGCATTCATGACTGTTTCATAAAACATGACTCAGCATTCATACACAACCTTTCATAAATGTGGACGACAGAAGGGTCTCAAAATGAAAGTCCAACGGTTTCAATTTCAGAATTTCACACCCTTCAACCAAAGTTAAGATATTGATTTTGGCTAAATTATTTTGCAAATGAGGTTCAACTGAAAAGCTAATACATGGGATTGGGCCATGTAAATCTGTCTCCTTCCTTTTTTACTTTAATCATGCTGATTAAATCACATTATAGGTAATGTTTCATAAACTGTTGTTAGATGTGTGTGGTTAAAACATGGGTAAGGTCAATACATGGTTTATTATTTTTCCATTAGCAAAAAACAGTGCTGCAGTTTATACATAGTGTGGCTAATAGTCAGGTAATGCTGTGTCAAAAAGTAACTTACCAGAATTGTTGTTACTATTACTGTCTTGTTTTCCAAGCCCATTGTGTCATTGGGAAACAGGTCTGATTTTGTGACAGCCATTTTGTCAACCTCATTCCAGTATCCAATCTGCATTGAGACAAAAGACATAGTTGAAGTGTAAGTGTTACATATTCAGATGAACTAGATTTCCATCATGGCATCCAGACAAGAGAGGATGAGTCTTTGAACCTTTGTTCAAAGTGGATGAGGCAGACACATCACAAAACACACACACAAACACACAGACACAGACACTTCTATTATCATGTCTTCAAAAAGAAAAGGTCAACCATCTAGAAATTTCACTTTCCACACAATTAAATGTAAAATTCTCCCCATACAGTATATAGGCAGAGATGAGGGAGGTGGTGGATGTCCTGTTTTACCTTGACTGGACCATACACAGACACACACACACACACACACACACACACACACACACATACACACAAGAGACGCTGGATGTCCTCTTTTACCTTGACAGGGCCATTATTCTTCAGTTCCATTATGTTCACTGAGTAGTTCACTCTTTTCCCATGCTGGTCAAACTGGATATTCCCTGTGAGTCCTTCAACTTTAACCTAACATAGCCAGGGCATTGAGAGCACAGAAAAAAAGAAGACACAGTTTTAGACAACATACTGTAGATAGGACAAAATGCCAAACACTGTTATTATTTATTTGTCAGTGTTGCATAATGGGTACCTGTGCTATTCAAGAAAATGTGATAAATGATGACTTGCCAATGTTTTTACTCAAAAGATTTAAGGCTCTGTAAGTACAAAGACTGTGAATTAACTCTTACTTAACTTAATATATTTCATATTATAATATTTTTGGTAAGAAAGTCTTGTCAGCCTTGTAAGTATTGTTGTAGGGTTTCATATCTGGAACATGGTACTTTCCCTGACATGGCAGTATTTCTGTATTACAGTATTTTTGTCATTTCTATGGCTGGGCTTGTCACCTGTTTGAGGGCGCGTTCGATCTCCACGCCCTGTGACCAGGGTACGGCTGGGTTGGCAAGACAGTCTCCGGTGCTGGCACGGCGGGAGATGTCAATGCGCTGCTTATTAAGGTAGCGGAAAGCCTCCATCATCACATGGACAGCATCATACGTCAGTGCAGAGGTGTACTGTCAATTCAGTACCGTGTGGATACACACACACACACACACACACACACACACACACACACACACAAACATAACAAGCCATGGTCAAATCACATGTGTATCTCTAGAAAGTCTTAAGAATATTAACAAGTGTGATCTTTTTTAACAGTGTGTCTAGAAATCAGACTCCTTCTGATGTAACCATTCTGTTCTTTATCCCTTCATCACTCTGAAGTTATGAAACCATTTTAAATGGATGTTCTTTCATGGTAAATTCAGTATAATGAAGGCACTGGCACACACACTCTTCCATCTGTCTCTAGCTCTGCTGGCTATTTATATTGAGTAATAACCATCTATCTAACTGGATGACAACCATCTTATTGTACTCTTGCATAAGCTATGGTTATCAGACATAAACAATGAGGTTTGTAGAGATTGTAGAGCGGTAGATCCTGGGCCCACTGCAAGATGGCACACAAATAACCTGCCAAAAATGACAAAACTTTCACTACCAAAACAACTACCAGTATTCTTGTATATATGATATGGGCAAACACAATGCCTGCAGTTTGGCCCTGAAACTATTTTAGCATTAGTTGAACCACAGCTTGCTGAAGGGTCTCTGTCTGTTGCTTAAACCAACACAGCTTAGGTCTTTACCTTAACATGATGTCTTTCAAACTCATTTTGATGCTACACTAATTGACCTTTACATAACAATTTCAAAGTCATGCTGATGCTATTCTGACTTATATTGCAGAAAATAGAACACGCTTAAACTCTTATTGCACTATGTAACCTTGTTGAACGAGTAGGATTATAATCTTTTATATACTATATGCATATACATATATAATATGTATACTATATTTCTCAGCACTAAAAAGAGTTGAATATTGATGACATCATTGTATTGCTGTGAAGCCCTTAGAATGGTATGCATACTTCAGTGCATGGGCCAAGCTCACCCTGATTTTACTGTCTGCTCCTGGGTACTCCTTCTCCTCCAGGGTATCCCACATCTGGTCAAACTTAGACACCATGGGGTCATCAAAGTCAACGATCTGGAACCCAGAGACATTCGCTCCTCCATACTGGATCTTTGACAGATCACCATCCATAAAGCCCTGAGTGTGAAAGAAGACACACACACACACACACGTCTATGGGCTATAGCACTGAAACTCTAAACATGACAGAATTGGAATACTAAATATACAGAGATGCAATTTAGCTTGCAGCTATAATCTGCCATGGCAAATAAAAATCGAGGTGAACAAACATACAAACCAAATAACAAACAAATAAATAAACATGACATAAAAAAATAAATAAAATTGCCTTTATCCAGCTATGGCTGATTCCTGACTGTGATAACATGTTCTGTACAAAAGGGCTGTGACTCACCAAATTTGCAATGATGTAATGGTATCCTTTCACATGCCGGCCAATGGTGATGACCTGGAGGGAACAACAGGGATTTAAAAGGAAGCAAACACATACTGCAGTCTGATACATCCTATCTGGACATCTATCAGACATCTGAAGGTATTAGCATTATATAATATCAGGATATTAGGTAAGTTCTGGGACATATTTCTGTTTGAGTGAAACTAATTTAGGCTGCTATCTGTCAGCATTGTGGACAGCAGCACATGGCTTTATTTTGTTTGTTACAAACAAACAAAAGTGACTAACAAAGCTTTGAATCTGCCACAGAACTGACTGAAACTGAAACTTATTCTATTCTATTCTGTTCTATTGCACAATCCTGTCTGCTAGAGCAGTCAAAATATGTAAAGATTGATAGTATTAATAATGGTGGGCTGATAAACCATTACAGCGTCATTGACAGATAGTAAGCATTATTCATGGTCAACGTAATATCTTACACAGCACATTTGCAAGATCAAACAATCTGAGTGATTAGAAAATGAGTGGGAATGTTAACTGAAGATGTTTCTAGAAAGTCCCAGTGTAATGCATGGCCTAGAAGGATGCTGTGGAGATAACAGGGTAAGGGCATTGATTCCCAGGCTTGTTTGAAAGACTCCTGCAAGCTTTAAATACAAACCAGTCAACTGTCCCACAGTGTTTTTGGCCTTTGTGGCCTTTACCTCCAGTTATGCTGTGTAATCTCCTCATAAAACCTCATAAAATGCAGCCTGAAGCTCAGCACAAAATATTACCAATTATTCTATTTTTCTTTGCTTTTTTTCCATAAACAAGATCACAGCATCGGTGGAATGCAACACAACCAAAACATGAGGTCAACAACAAGAAAAACATTCCTCAAATGAAATGATGAATACAGATATTTATTCATGTCTATGGTTGAGCAAAGCTAAAACGGGATTACTTTACAGATGACTGAGACGATTTTACCTACAGAATTTGCGTCTGAATTTGCTTTTGCAATGACAAAACAGAGAGGAAGTACTAGATATAGATAGACATAATGAGGAAGTACTAGACATAGCTAGACTAGAGAGGATCCGTTAACTGACCGACTCATGTAAACACGTTTTGTTTTGGTTATCAGATTTAAATGCAGAACAGATTATTACAGTTATCTGATTATTGCCAGCAATTGGTTTATTGTGATCATGTCAATATGGCCACTGTTAAGGTACTGTGTAAAGACTGGCTAAATCCCAAGACCCATGGCCACTCTTCTATATAACTGGGATTAATCAGCTTCATGATTGGGTTAGGGAGTATATTGGGATTAAAACATGCTACAACTACAACTGTACTTCAATGGAGGGTGAGGAAGAGGGGTTTAGTGCGGTAAGGAGAGAAACCCTTTACTCCACCTGTTCCATGATGTCCTTGACCTTGTCCTGCTCACAGTCCAAGATGACTCTCTTTTCCTGTTTTGTCTCCAGGTCCTGGAAGAGAGAGCGGTAGGCCTCATCTTTGCGCTCATCCTTCATGTTGCCCACGTTGATGGCCGTCACCTGCCACTTCCTCTCGGCTGCTGTGTCCAGCACCACCTGCAGCGTGGTCAGGCCTGTCCCAAACAAACACCAGACAGGGAGACACTTGCTTTGGAAGAAGTTCAAGAAACAAATCATACTGGCAAACGAAGGTTTGTGAAAATTAAATCAAACAAACAACAACTATGTTTATCTGAAACGTATTTCAGTATATTTCTCCAGCAATAAAGTAACACCCACAGAGACTTTCTTCAGCTTTGTTGAGCAGGAGGTGGGGTGCCTATTTATTCCAGAACTGACATTACACAGCTACACTTTATTAACGCTTCCACTTGCACACGTAGCAGCACAAAGGTTTGGGTGAAGTTGATTCTGAGCTTTTACATGAAAAACTAAAAACAAACAGTGCATTTTTATGTAATATTGTTAAAAATAGTAGTAGCCCATTTTCTTTATCAGATAAGGAGAAGCAAGCCCAAACACGTGACTTGAAATATCTCTTCTTGTCCCTGTGGAGGAGCCAGTGATAATTTTGTCTACTTTCTTGACCTTTCAAGATCAAAAGGGAGAAAATAAAATAGTCAGGTTGGGCGAGGAGCAAACGTTTCCACCTCTGCCTCACATGTCGATAAGAGGTGAAATTTTTTTATTTTACTTCCCAGATAACAGCTCACCACAGTTGGCTCAGGTTCTGATCAACATTAATCCTGGGCCAGAACCAGCCCAGCATATCTCGACCTTGCTTTGAGTCTAGTTGTTGAAGTACCGAGGACGATAAAAGAGCACAGTTTAAGAGATAGTAGATCTGTCTACAGCATAAATTCTAGCCTCAAGATTTGCTTTCACGCTAAAACTGGAGAACAGATATAGCAAACATTTTTTATGCTGTGTCATAGTCAAAGCGCTGATCAAAACACCACATATCATGATAATTGTCTTTCGTCTTTGTTCTTTTGTCATGATGGGAGGCAGAGGACTAGAAGTTGCTCAGGTAATTAATTTAGCTGTGCGAGAGCAGGGTGCTGTATGTATATAGTCTCTCTCTCTCTCTCTTTCTCTCTCTCTTTTTTCCCTTTACTGTAAGAGGAAGTGTGTGTGGGCGAAAGAGGTCCTGGCTGTGACAGTATGTGGGAGGGTTTGAGTGTGACAAGTTTCATACAGCACGCAGACACACACAGAAATACACACTACCCTCTCATTCTACACAGTCATGCCTATTTGCTGTGGAAGATTTGTGTGAGTGTGAGTGTCTGTGTGTGTGTTTGAAAGAAAGAGATAGTGTGTGTGTGAGAGAGAGAGAGAGAGCGAGAGAGAGAGAATGTCCTTGATGATGAAGGTTTGTGCCAGTTCCATAATAATTTTTAGGACACTTGTACATTGTGCATCTGAATTTGCATATATGAAAGAGAGAGAGGGGGAGGGGTACTATGTGATAGAGAGAGAGAGAGAGAGAGAGAGAGAGGATGTATTTTAATGTATATTGCCAAAGATTTCATTTAGAAAAACTAATGACAAACTAATTGACTAAGTTCTTAAACAGCCTTAAAATAGAAAGCAACTGTAATCTAGTAAGACAAAAAAACTCACAAAGAAATTAATATTTTTATAGGTACGTCTTGTATGAGGGTGCTTATATCAGGAAGGCCGAGATCTTGTTAGAGGGGTTAGATCAAATGACGAGTGAGTGTGTTCACGCTAAATTAGGCCATCAAGACCTTCCTGTGCACATCCTAGACCTCTGTAAGGGATCCCTGTGCACTCGGGTAATCACAACACTGCTTAAAAAGGTCATGTGCTCATGTGCTCAGTGACTCAGTGTCACAAGAGCCCAATATGGCAACATTTTATCCGCATTCACATATTTGATATCAAAATTATGTTGTGTTTTTGCTTTAATGTTACTTTGTAGATGTAACTTTTCTATTCCGCAGGATGTAAGCTTACTATTCTATTCTATAATCTATTGGTCCCAAGGCAACAGCTGAGTCTCTCAGACAGTCCTCATGTTGCTCATTATTGCATGGCTCATGGAGAGAGTAAAGAGCTTTTATAGTTGTTGTTTTTAGTTATTTATTTCTGTTTTGCCAGAGGGGCTGTGTGACGCTAACATCTGTAACATCTCCCCCTATTCCTCTGGTCATGGAACATATATATTTCCCAGATCATATCAGCCTTGGCAGTGCATCGCGACCCGGAGCTGGCCTTGATACAGCCCAAATCTGGCATAAATCCAATTGAGGATCAGACATGTCTGTGCATTATACATGTAGACTAATTTCCCATGGTGCATTTCATGTTAAGATGTGCAAGGAGGAACATGGACTCCTCAGGCACACGCGTGGATGCTCATGAGGAAATTTCCACTTATATGCAGGACACATAATGTGACGGGGATTATATGCAATTTGTTCGCCATATCTGTGTCAACATTGACTATCATTTTTCCACATTAGTTGGACTCTGGCATAACCTATTTCCTGAGGCTCAGCATGCTGCATTCTTCATATATGGGCTGTCTTTTGGAATCATATGACAGAGGCAACATAAACAGATATTCTAGGGTCTGCATATACAGTATATTAGCAACTAAGCAGATCAACCAAAGAGAAACAAGTAAGATATTTGTCTACGCCACACATTGGATGATCTGCTACTAATCACCAAACTTATCAACCTCCCCTCCTACAATAGAGATTGACACAGCAGTAGTAATTCAGTCAGTTAGATAGTCACATGATACACAACCACAAATCAATCAATCCAATGAAATTCTATCACATCCTCATTGCTTATAGAGAATCTGTTTGAACCTAACCTTATTTAAAAGTCCATTTAGACGATTTATTCATTTAGACATTTAGAACCTAATCCATGCTCTGTCTCTGCAACCAGGAAACTCTTTTACACCTAGATGTGAAAGGATGGTGTGGTTGTCAGCATTATTTTCTAAACAATTTAGTTGTTTTCAATCTCTCTGTTGTGTTTTAAGCTCTATTGTATTTTCACTGCATGAAGTTCCCATTAGGGGAACCAGATCAGAAGACACCGAGATGCAATTAAGAGACAACAATCCTAATGTCCTGACAAAGCAAGATTTACATGCGGTCTGATCCTTTTTTAATTGCACTGAAATAAAAGTGCCTTAATAATAGTGAGAAAATCTCTTTCTCAGAACACACTTCCACCATTGTCATTATCTCTTCACTCAGACAGGAAATTCTTACCTCAACAGATAAGTTTCAAGTTGTTAATTAAACTAACTATACTGAAGGTATTCTAAACCATAGTCCAAAATTAAATGTACTGTAATTTCTGTGAAATTATGTCAAATATGTGGATAATTTAATTAATTTGTGGATAATATGTTAATTTTACTTTAAAGGTGCCCTGCCACACAAAACTGTTTTACCTGTGAAAATGTAATACTATCTACAATAGCCAATCAAAAGAAATAAACAGGCAAATCAGGCCAATTCAAAAGGTTGGTCAATGCTACATTTAACAGAATATCTCTAGGCCAATGGTGGATAGCACTGAATTATTGCCCAATTCATGCTCTCCTATATTTGATTAGTGCCCACCCCACAGAATCCTAACTATGCCAGAACACCAAATATCCATGAGTCAAAGATAACAGGCAGAACAGCTACATAACGTTTTTAGTTTTATACTTAAATAACAGGAGCTAAGGGACATACGGCTGCAGTTACATTTTGTGCATTATTAAGTCCATTATTATTTCTTTGTCCAGCACATTTCAAAAAGAATACCTTGTCAACATTGGTGAGTACAACAGGCTTCAGAAGTTTTAACCTGTTCGTAACAGTAACCTTGCTATAACGGAGCAGTTATATGTTTATGTTGGCTAGTGTGAAACCCTACACATTACAAGCTTGCTGTTGTGAAGTGTCTTTACAATCTCCAAGCAATTGTATATATCATAGGCTATGTCTTCCTCCTCTTCCTCTGAAATTTTATATTCCATTTTTTGTTATTCTTCCCTTGCTATTCTGACATTAGCGGACTAATGTAAATTTTCCATCAACAGGCCATGCAACGCTGAAATGCTACAGCAGCGAATCAGAGCGCAGCTCATTATCATAGCTCAGAAAAATTAGATGCTTTGTTCTCGGGCCATTTTCATCCCAACTAAAGTTACATACCATCTCTGAAGACCTTAGAGAACAATTTAAAATACCCTGGAGATGTATAGCAGGGCACTTTTAAGGCAAAAATCAAGAGCACCATTTGTGACTCCACCTTAATTGACTTAACGTGTATTTTAGACAAAAGAACACAAACAGCTTGAGTATTGCAGATACGGTGACACACTGAAATGGTCTGCAGTCACTGTGATTATACTGTTCACATGATAATACACCATGAATGACTTCTTTTGTTTCTCTACCATAGTGAGACTGCACTCATCTCTAATCATGACATTCAAAGTGACGAGGGACATTAACACCATTATTCAGTAATTGGCTGTAACTAATAGCTAATGGCTTTCCCATGGTACATTGCAGCAGTAAAGAATTAAGTAGATAATTCTGTATATAGTCTGCAAGGAAAAGTGAGGGACAGAAAGAGAGAGTGTGAGAGAGAGAGAGATTTGCAGAGGTAGAAAGTAAACAAACACTTTGTTATTGGAGAGGAGAGAAGCAGAGAAGAATGGATAAGGGTAACTGCATATCCTGTGTCAAATGACAGGCACAACTGTCTCTTCCTGTCACTTCCTGGCTCTCCAGTATAAGGAAGAAGTGGATAGTTTTCACCAGACAAATAGAGAGAGGCAGAGTGTGCATGTGCATGTATGTGTGAAAGAGAGCTTGTGAAAGAGAGAAAGAGAGAGAGAGATGTACAAAGTCACACGGGTGGGTGTGGGTTTGACACGCCAGTTTCAGTGTGAGAAGATGAATCATCTGCACCGCCATCAGCACTCATTGCTAAGGTTTACATGCAATCACACAAACACATACACATATACACACATAATGTACACTCTTATCCACTATCACGTTTTTCCTTTCTCTCTCTCTCTCTGTCTCCTCTATCTTACACTCTCTCTCTCTAAACCCATACAATTGTGCATGTAAAACTGTAGCATACACATGATCACATGCTAGAACATATACACAAACACAAAGGTAATCAGCCACACACACACATGTATCTATCTATCTATATACCTATATATATATACTCTATCTATCTATCTATCTATCTATCTATCTATCTATCTATCTATCTATCTATCTATCTATCTATCTATCAAAACATGTATGGTTATATACAAGCACAAGGAAATGAACTTGACAGTACATATGTGAATACACACACACTCAGACACACATGCAAGTACACATGCACAAAAACACCACAGTAACCCCTTAATAACATCAACAAAGAAATTGGTCAATAAATATTTCATAGAAGCACACACGCATATACACACGAACATGCAGACCTTCACACACACAAACACATACACAGAGAAAGAGTGAGAGAGTCCATGAAAAGCAAGCCACTGCACATTCCATACTTGGTTGCCATGGGGATGAGGTCTATGTGACCTAATTAAAGCAAGCGATGATGAAATATGCACAGTGGCAGAGGGTCGGCATGGCGATGGCAATCTGAACTCTCTATTCTCCATCATGGCTCATCTTTGAGATCTGCCTCTCGCTCTCCAGGCAAGCGTCATGACTGTAACCCTGCACAGCTCGCATCACACTAGATCCCCTGCAGCAGCACACAAGGGACTGACAGCATGGAGGTTTTTAACAAAGACCCTGGCAGAGCAAGCAGTAAAAACATATATATATATATATATAGAGAGAGAGAGAGAGAGACAGAAAGAGAGAGAGAAGCAGGACAGACAAACAATAAAGAGAGGCAACACCAGAGACACAATCTCCTCAAGAGTAACCTCAATTACCGCTCAGTAGCTCATGAAAGCACAGACCACTTAGCCTTCATAAAACACAACCCCACCTGTGAAGCCTGTATCAGTAGCTGCCATGCTGCCCGACACAGCCTCATACAGAGACTAAACCACAGTAAGCGAGCGGGCAGTGTGGAATATCAGTCAGAGAGGCAAATCACTGAATGCCACTGAGCAGCCTGGGGCCTGGGAGACGGCGGGCGACTCTGGCCGCTTCGGAGCGGTGGGGGTCGTGTTTGTTTCCTGCACTCTCAGGGAGGCGATATTGGGAATGGCCAGTCATCCATGGAGCAGTGGGCAAAGGCGATGCTCCCAGTGGGACAAGGGCGGGAGGGAATTTACTGGGATTCTCTGTTATTACGTCCCCAGACAGTGGCCAATGGTGTGACCCGGCTCAAGGGAGCCAGCCGGAAGAGAAAGGAAAAAAGTCCTTTTATCAAGGAGAACTCGAGGATTTATTTATTTATTTATCGGAAGACAAATCCGACTGCTTTGATTCAAAAAACCCATTAGTAGGGTAGAGTTAAGAGTCCCTAAATAACAGAAGCCTCTGAGAAAGATGAGGCTCCTGATCAAGGGCCTAATGAACTGAAGAAATAGCTGTTGCTTTCTTCTAAAATTTTCTTTATAGATTGCTACTTAATATGGGTATTCAGCAGAGACCACCACTGTTAACAGACTGTTACATTACATGACATGATGTCAGGTTTTAGAGACATTCAGCTTTACAATCAGAGTAAAAAAAAAGAAAAAAAAACAACACTGTAAACACTGATAAAACACTTATTAAACAGCTGGAGCAAAACAGCAAAGGTGACCATCTATTTCATTGATACACTCAGTCTATAAGATCTCCAAGACCTCCTTACCAAATGTGATAAAGGCAGCTTCTTAAAATGTATAGAAATCAGCTGCTGGTATTCAAATCACACAGTCAACCAGATTGCACTAAAATCTCCATATAAATAAAGTGCAAGGTGTAGCAAGGCTTAAACCAGCATACATTTGTTTTTTGTTGTACCATGGGATACATATTTCCATTCAAAGCAGATTATTGTTTGTAGTGTAGCTCACAGTGGGCTAGGGTGTCTCTAGCAAAGGTAAACAGGAAAGAGCAAAATCTCCATTATCAACATACGACTATCAGAGGGAGTAATCCAAAGAGTAGGCCCATACTATAGTACTGGAATGTAAGGTGGAAGTAGGTGCTGGAGAATTAGTAAATGGCCTCAGTTGTAACTTGTTTGTGTGTGATTTCATGCCAAGTACCCTCCTCCAGAGGATTTCAAAGTTTATAGTAAAGTAGGTCTCCCCTACCCTAAAGAAAAGACTTCAGAGATTAGCTCATCTTACCTCGGTCACTGTCATACAGGTAGGCAAACTTCTCCCACTTGTAGTACTCTATGAGGCTGAGCAGGGGGCCCTTGATGTCAGGCCGCATCTGAATGATGAACTGCTGGGTTCCATCCAAGGGGAAACTAGGCGTGATGAAGGAGACATGAAGTGTCCCACAGAATGACGTTATTGTGTTCACGGACTTCTTGTCATAGAAACCAAATATGGCGTAGACTCCCCTCGAAAACTGTGAACAGACTGGGGAGAGAGGAGAGGAGTTAGGAATTGAAATATCCATACACATACGTTCAAATGATTCCATATATCTGTTTCCATATGTCTGAATGATGGACACACACACACACACACACACACACAGAGTTTGTCAACACATTTCCACCATTAAGAGAATTACTTCAGTGGCATTGCTTTCCCTATACTTGGTCTACCCAGCCAACCAGGAAACACAAAGTACACACTCACAACGTGCATTACAAAAGCATATAGCCAGTATGTGCAACACAGTACGAAAATAACATAAAAAGTGTTTGATGTCATTCTTTTGGTTCAAAGAGACCCTAAGCCTCAATAGTAAGCCCTTAATGTTAAATACTGAACAGAATCTGGCATGAAAGCTCATCCCAAGGGTCTCCAGCCATGTTGTATCTCTTCTATGGATTACTTTTATAGAAGTAATATCCTGGGAATGAGAACCTCTTGAGAAAGAACATCACAATAGGTTTTGGTATGTGAGAGTCACATGAACACATTTCATGATTTCAATTCCACAGGACTCATGTTTGGTCTGTTATTTTAAAGAAGTGATTTTTTTAAAAATAGGGCTAAAATGACTCCTGTCATGCTTGCTGCTTTGACTGGAACAAATGGAGTGCAAGGAAAGGCTCTGGGCTTCCTCAGCATTCTCTTGTGTTTACACACCTCCGCTACAGAAATCTCCATCTGCACATCAGATTGAACATGAAACACACTGTGAATATTTAATCCTGCTGACTCCACACGCTCCTGTGTGTGAGGTGAAAGTATATGCATATTGTATAGCATAGGGGGTGCTAGACTAATTTCCTTTAAGGGGTTTGAGAAATTGTGTGTGTGAGGGCATGCAACCTCATTTCATATAAGTGAATAATGTAATACATACACATGTATGTGTGTGCATGTGAGTGAGTGAGTGTATGTATTATGGATTCAGTGTGTGTGTGTGTAGTTTCTAGTTAAGAGGCCCTGACTAATTGTGGGTGTAATCAGGGTTATTGATGGCTGCAGATGCTGAGCAGTGTGATAAATGTAATGACTCGTTGTGAGCTGCTGCTGCTGTAAAACCCAGGGCGCTGTGCTGACAGCAGGTATTTAGGGCCGTGTCTCGCCGTCATTATACTCGGCCTACCATCGCCGCTCAGATTGCAAGCAGGCTGGATTTTTCTGTTGGGCAGGCTGTCAGAGAACAGGGGCAAAGACCAGAGCTGGAAAAATAATCACTGGTTCTGATCATGATTTGTGCCTGATTTGTCTGCATTTGGATCTACCCATACTGCAATAGATCTCTCTCTCTTTCATACTCTTTTTTACTCTCATTCTCTCTGACACATGGACACACACACACACACACACACACACATGCAAGTGCAAATACACTTGCACGCACACACACATACACTCACACACACGTCAATATCCCCCATTTCACCAGAGCTATGTTTCCCTCCCTTTCATTTAAGGAGACTCCCAACCCCTACCTTTCACTGACAACATTCCTCAGCTGAGAGTCCCCCATGGACACTCAAAGATGAACCGATTCTGGAACAAAACCAGGTCTCAGAAAACCTGCATCAAAACTGGGTTCGTCCGATCCTTTGTGCTGCTTGTGTGAGCTCAGCATTTATTAGAGAGTGCTAACAAATGAGTGTGTGTATGTGTGTGTGTGTGTGTGTGTGTGTGTGTGTAAATGATGAGCTATCCTAGTCAGTTAGACACCCCCCACCTCCCTGAATATGTCAATATGTGGCACTGCCTCTAAGCCTGACTAAGCGATAGCAGCTGGCATGGAGGGCACCGCAGCACATCCACAGACAGGCGGTTCTCACCCTCACTTCTGCCCAAGGGCATGCTGTTTCCCACACCAGGCCTGGCACAGGACCATTGCCCAGAATGATGCCAGCCTCTGCCCACTCACTGGATGTCCTTCAGCCAGAGGCAACAGCTGTAAATATGACAGCCATTAGAGATGGACACTGCCATGGCTTTATAGCAGAATTATCCAGGCTCTTTTGGCTTTCTTACAGTGTGCATAGAACCTTCCTGAAATTAGCACTGATTTCTGATTCTACAGATACTTTCACATCAAGTCATATAATATTACAAGTAATATAACAACTGTCATAAAACCGTATGAACATGATTCATATTTATTGCCTGCTACTGAGCTCCTTGCTAAGACCGGAGGAGGCTGGAGGTTTTGCTATAAAATACTGTGTAACGCCACTAGCTCTGAAGGACTGGCATCTTTAAATAATGTTGAGCAGAGCCAGAGACAGCCATGTTAAAGCAAGAGACTGGGGATCAAAAGAAAACCCATTAAGACTCGTCACGTATGACTGCTTTCCAGTGACTCCGTGTTTGGCTTTTAAAACTTCCCTGAGGAGTGAGCATTACTAACTTCCCAGTGTCAGAAGACATTTTCAGTACTTGCTGACTCTATTAGAGAAGCTATCTCACAGAAACAATGGGTTTCAACATGAAAGCCACCGGTGATCTTTATCCGCAAATGCTCCACATTTTTAACTTAAATTGGAAATGATGGACGTGGTAATAATGTGTAAGGTTTAAATATTTCACCTTTTGCCCATCTATTTTTCTTCTATCCCACCATCATCTAACACAGAACATCAGCATAAAACTTGTGCAACTTGGAGCAGCGGTTACATCACTCAACAATCATCGCTGATGATTGGTCAACTTGGGTTTGATTGCCGAAGCCCACGTGTACACGTGTCTGTGCAGCTTTAGATAAAAGAGTCTGCTAAGAACTAAACAGGGCATACAAAAATTAAACTGAAAGTGAATTAAAGTTAGTGTTAGCTGCCGATATTTGTTCTATGATGCATCAAATTTTTGCACTCTTTGTCTTACCAACAGCACTCATTGACCTTGAACAACAGGGCTATGGATTGATCCACACCAGATCTCTCTTTAAGGATAAGTCAGCGCTTGCCAGCTTTCCAGGAACACTTCTGATTACATGCAGTGCCTAAAGAGTCACATGCATTCTCTCTAGTATCAAGCAGTAGAAACAGAATTGAGTTAAAACGCTAACATATTTTTTGGTTATAACACAGATATAACACAATGGATGAGCAGCGGAATATTAAATAGGAATGCAGAAAAGCACACCGATGAACAGGAACAGTGTGGACTGGTTGGCTTGTATAGGGTGAATGTGTCCTAGCGGGAGCTGAAGCCTTTGCGGGTGATTACTTTAGAGGGAGCGCGAGAGGAGGCTGATTAAAAGGTTGTGACAGGTGGCGAAGTCGTCCGTGCGCTGCCCCAGCCTTTTCATCTTTCAGAGGTTTAGCATTTCTCTCTCTCTCTCTCTCTCTCTCTCTCTCTCCTCTTTAATCCTGAGCATGGAGTTTCATTTCAGCTCAGTGTGCCACTGGCTTTCCCTGTGTAGTTGTCACATAATAAAAACATTCAATAGTCAGTTACTAAGGGCTGCATCAATCTGTAAGTCAATCAAATTGGGAGTTTCAAAGATAAAAAAATACATTTTAAATAAGTAAACTGGTAGGCTTACTTCAGAAAGTACCAAAAATTTAAAGAAAGGATTCCAGAGCTGCCTTCCTTGTTAGGCAGGTTTGAGAAGCACCTTAACCTGTGCCAGACAAAGCATCAGACAGGGAGATAAAGTGTTTCCTCTCTTGCCTGGCGCAGTGATGGCATCACTGCCGTAGGACATTGCACATCAGTGGAGGACAATTATAGATCTTGACTGTTAAGTAATTCAAAAAACAGCCCACTTGTGAGATTTAAACAACATTTACAACAATGTAATTAATTAGTAATAAAAGTCTGTGAAAATGTAATAATATAGACCCTGACTAGTCTAAAACCAGTCTTTATGACCTCATAATGAATGCTGTAACATGTGTTGGTGGGAGAAGTACACTGTCCATACTTCTTAAGGACACTTAATATAAAGAGTCCTTAAGGCAGAGTGCCGAATAACCTTCACTAGGGGATTTGGAGGTTGCTGTACCAGCAGCAGCAGAAGCACTGGGAGTATATTTAGCTGGCCTCGTTAAGTGCCCTCATTCCTCACCAGCCCACTCTGACAGAGTCCAGCTCTGAGCAGTGAAACATCCAACAGATGCAATCAAGGGATGTTTGCCAGGCAGCGCTCATATGGTAGTCATCACTTATGCATGCAACCACCCTACCTATGTGTCTACAGCATGTTTGCTTGCTGAATTATTCTTCCTGAGGCCTGTTTTCACAAACATGTTGATATTTAAATTTGCACATGTGAACTTCATTATTAATCTATTTTAATTATATAGCTATCATATATGATCATCATGAATATACAGTATATTACATATTAATTACATATTCTTATTAACTGCAGGCAGTTTCCCATAGGTTCCTATAACACATATTTGAAAAGCAGGTATCTGACTTATGGACCTTTTTCAGCCGTATCAAGAGTAAGTCCTGTGCCATCCTCCAGAGTAAATGATGTGCTGTTGTGAACTAAGGGTCTGTCCTTACTGTACATGTTACTATGGACATGGAAATATATGACATGAACCTATTTACACTCACATAAATGTAATCCTATTACCACAGTCACACACAAACACAGGCATTTTTCTCTTAAACACACAAAAACAAACAATCACACACACACACACACACACACACACACAGTGAATTCCCCTAGTGTCCAGACTACTGTCAGCACTAATCTGGTTATGTCCATGCCTCATTATGGTCTTAATGAGACTTTATCACCCACATTGTGCTCCCCCCTCCCTCCTTCCCAAAACACACAGACGAAGACACACACACACACACACACACAGACAAACACCCATCAGCCCTGACAGCCCCCTGTTCCCATGACGACACTGACTGATGGCCAGACTGCACAAGTGAATCTTCAGACAAACACTCTGTGATTTGCTTTATAAAATAATTTCTGCGCCATTTTGAGTCGACATATTTTAATCTCTCCCTCTCTCTTTTGCTCTCTATCCCTTGTTCTCCTTCATACACACAGACAAACATACGCACACACACACACACACACACACATACACACTAATGCAAACACACACTCATGTGCATAAGACTACCAATCCCCTTGGAACATAAAGAAATCAAACATAAGATAAGAAATAAAACTCAAGGGGGATAAAAAAAGGGGTTAAAAAAGGAGAGCTTTGATCTATCTGATCTGATTTTGACAGGAGCTCCTGAGACTGTCACAGATGATGTCATTAGTCACTGTGCGATCCTCTCATTAACAACAACCACCAATCACAGGGTGCCACATGTCTCCTGTGCATGAGTGTCTGTGTGTGTGTGTGTGTGTCTATATGTGTGCGTGCTTGTGTATGTGTGTGAGTGAGTGAGAGAGAGATCACCAGAGAAAGAGTGAGAGAGAGAGTGAGTGTACAGAAATGATAACACATTCCTGTGTGTCTACAGAGTGTAGCACACTCACACATGTCTGCAGAGACTTTCTTACTGTGCTTCCAAGGTCAGAGGGTACTTCATTCTCCCCTTCCTTCTCCCCCTCCTCCTTATCACCCCCCAGTCTACCGCAGTACCAACCCCCCAATCCCCTCATTAGACACACTGAGTCTGTTAGACTTCATCTCCCAGTGCCACCTCTTCTAGAGCCAGTCCCAGGTGACTGCCCCTACTTTTAAACACACACACACACACACACACACACACACACACACACATTCACAAACACAGAACAGAGCCAATCATGGTCTAGGGAATATTAGCCACATGTCCATAAGGCCTAGATTTCTCCACAACTCTCAGGGGACAAAGGTGAGATGGGGGAGGGGAAGGATAAAGGGTGTGAATATACAATTCTCTTTGGTGTGCTGTTTGTGTATGTGTTTGTGTGTGTGAGTATGTTTGAGTGACTGTGTGCGTGCATATGTGTGTGTGTGTTTGAGAGAGACCACAAATTTGTATGGGAGAAGGAATCACCCGGTAAAGCCACCATACTTCCTCACACATTCCCTGTCTCTCCTGACCTAGATCTGAGAGTGTGTGACCCTACCCATTTCCCTTAGCTGGGGGGGGGGGGTTGTCAGGAGAGAAATCGCCCCCAATGCCCTGGGAACTCAATCCTGCCCTTGTGTGCCCAGGACTGGGCAGCCTGGCAGAGGGCACAAGGGCATTGTGGGATAGCCCTGGGCCTGCGGGGAGGACTTCCTGCAGCTGGCCAGAAGAAGCACAGAGGGGCTCAGTGATGGCTGGATACATGCTTTCACACGGCCGGATGAGTGCACAAAGGGAGATGGGAAGAGCTGTGTGTCTGTGTGTGTGTTTGAAATGGGGAACCATGGAGATTAGCAGAGCAGTGTCAGAGCAGATACACACACGCTAGCATGTGTGTGTGTGTTTGTGTGCACGTGTGTATGTATGATTGTGTGTGTGTGTGTGTGTGTGTGTGTGTGTGTGTGTAAGTGTGCGCACGCATGTGTACGTGTGAAAGCACACAATGCCAGAAGGACTAATGCAGGTTTCAGGACCTGCTGGGAGCACATATGAACTGGCAATCCTATTGAAACACCGTTTGTGTTCACCGTGCTAGCAGATTGGTAGAGACCTGTGCCTGTTATATGTATGGACAACAACACAACTAGTGGTGCTGTAACCGATCCATTGCCATTTGCCATAGACACTGTGACATTTAAAGGTCATGCAATATGGAAAAGCTTCCTATGTGTGTGTTAATCACAGTAAAATGCAACCAGACATTCTTGTAAGATAACCTCCATCTACAAAACGTCAACATTTGTTTAGATTTCCTTTAATAAAATGACAAAAGTCAACTAAAATATAGATGCTAATCCAACAGTTGGATAAAGAGATCGTCTAGTCACTCAAACCCTAGCCCTGTTGTTAGAGGTTGCCAAGTGTTGTCAGTAGGAATAAGAATGAGAAAATGTACAACACAGACCAAACGCTACCTGATGGGGCACAGAAAAAAGAAACAGAGTTTCCTTTCCCAAATCAGTGCTATTGCCACCATCAGACCAGCACTTGGCACACACATACACACACAGTCACACACACACACATACGTATTCACACATGCATATACATACACAGACACACATTACACAGAGAAATTTAATTTGAAAAGTGTGATGATGCATCAACAGGCACATCTAAACAGGAATTCAGTGTACAGTTATTACTGAATGCTGAGCTGATTTCTATTGTGAGAGGTCATGACAGAGACTACTGGCCTGGTTCTCATCTACTAACTGCTACCATGGCAACAAGAGAGCTCTGTATTTGTGTTGTGTACAGAGAGAGTGAAGGATGTAGAGAGGAAGAGAGTGAAACAGAGAGAAAGAGAGAGAGAGAGAGAAATGCAAGAAAAAAAGAGGAAGATGGAAAAGTGTGGGAGTTCTAGGCCAGACTTTAATGCAACTGGCAGCCTCTCAAACCTCTGAGAAAGCCATAAGTTTCCCGTGATTGTCCCTGTGTACGTACTTCTTATGTGATCGTGTGATCGTGATCGCACTTGTTTTCTATATCATTGTGTGCTTATTCACTTGTTTCTTATGTGGCTGTTCTTGAGAGCATACTCAAGTGGCTCACACTCAACCTTGGCCAGAGAGGGTGTGCGTGTGGGCGACATGTTTGGGCCGCAGCGCAAGCAAAAGTGTTAATGTGGAAGTGTTTTGATGTCTTTTTAAATGCAGCTGAATGAAGTCATAGATGTAAAGTAGCTGGAGTCATTGGTGTGTGGAAAGGGGGTGGTGGTAGTGGGGGGGGGGGGTCATTGCATAATCTAAATGCCAAACACTGAGCCATACCCACGGGACAGTTTAACATTTAAGGCGCACACACACACACAATCAAACACACACACACAGATATTTTCTTCCCTCTCCAGCTTGTAAGAGCATCTGGCATGAGATGGTGATATTGTATCTGCTTCCAGTGTTCTGTGTAGTGGCTATTGCTGAAATTTAACCTTCAAACCATGCACGGATTTCAGCATAGAGGAATAATATGTCACAATCCACTGGCTGCCTTCCTTGAAAAAAATGTTTTTTTCAGAGTTAAAAAAAGACAAAAAAGAGAAAAAACACAGCATGAAATTGCTTTGTGAGTACAGATTGTATCTCAGCTGATACAAGAGCATTTAAGTGTGAGGCAACATAACAGATGGTTTTCCGTAAAAAGTCTGCTGGTTCCACTTCCAAAAAGAATCAGCCAAGGACCAACTGAACATCCGTGCCAATGCTACAACCACAAACACCCGTATACAGACACATACACATGCACATGAATACACACACACACACACACACACACACACACACACACACACATTCATTCTAAGAAATGCATTTTTGCTGCCAGCTCAGCACTGGGAAATGTGTGTGTGTGTGTGTGTGTGTGTGTGGGCTCACGATAGACGAACAGAGTGTCATGCGGGTTAAGAAAGCCCTTAGAGGAGAGAAGTGCATCGCTATGGTAACAGCAGAATAGGCTGTCTCTCAATCACGAAACCACCAGTGATTAGAGAACTGCAGTGCTGGAGTGGTCACTGTAATCCACAGTGGGGATCGCAACAGGAAAGAAGCCAATTATTTAGCGCAAATATGATCAATGTATGACTGACTAATTGTGACAGTTCTTTATCTAACAGCCTTATAGTGGATCCAGCCCTGATCTGACTCTCATCTGGGTCACATCCAGGCCTCATTCAGGCCACATTTGGCCCTAAAAGGGACTGAAGGAGTCAACTGCACTGGATTCAAACATCTGGAAATGTCATAGAAACAGCAACAGAATGTGAACAAATACCTGACACAATGTCAAAAACACTTTTGTTGTCCAGATATCGTCTGAGGTTATCAAGCAAATCATCCAGTAACAGACTAGCTCTCCTATAATGCCTCATTCTACTACTGTAAATACAATGGCAGTAAATGAAATCTGTGCTCAAGACGACTGGAAAGCAAAAGTCTTCTACGAAGTAAACGCAGCGGCTTTGAACTGCAAACAGCTGAGAAGGGAAATGAGGGTGAGAAGGTCAGGTTTGAGTGTTACAGCCCTCCCTGACTACTGCCCAGTCTCCTATTCTGCCTCGTAGTGCGTGTGTGTGTGTGTGTCTGAGAGAGAGAGAGAAAGAGTCTGAGCACGGCCGCAGGAAATCGAACTGTCAGATAATTTATGAAGGGCTTTTCCGCTGCGTAGCCAGGGCGGGCAAAATGGACCTTTTAATAGATGGGGGTCATCCTAGCAAAAGGCATCTGGAAATAAAAGTATGGTTGTGCGTGTGTGTGTGTGTGTGTTTGTGTGTGTGTGTGTGTGTGTGTGTGTACTTCTCTCCCTCTCTCTTGATGTGTGTATTCTCTCTTTAAATCCCTCTCTTACTTTGGTGTGTCATTGTGCATAGTCTACTTTTCTGCCTTGGTACCTTGCGTGTGTATATGTGTGTGTGTGTATATGTGTGTGTGTGTGTGTGTGTGTGTGTATGCGCACATTTCTCTCCCTCTCTTATGATGTGTGTGTTATCTCTTTGATTCTCTCTTACTTTGGCGTGCCGTTGTGCATAGTCTACATTTGTGCCATGGTACAATATGTGTGTATGTGTGAGTGTGTGTGTGCGTGTGTGTGTAATGTTCCTCAAGTGAGTATATCTCTGGCTCAAGCAAAGGAGGCATCTCTGTTTCTTAATCTGTCTCAGCATCCTTTCTTTTCTTTCTCTGCCACGTTTCCCCCATACCTATTTCACCCTCTCTCTCTCATTCTCTCTCTCTCTTTGTCGTTATTCTCCTCCATCTCCTTGTCTCTTCCTCACTGCCGCTATTTTTCTTGCTTGAGTAATGCTGTTTATCTCCAATCTCACTCAATATCTCTGTAATCCCCAGCGCTCTCCTTCTGATCCCTCTTTTTGTCTTCCTTTCCTCCATTCATCAGCCACTCCTCTCTCTCTCGCCTAGTCTTCTCTGTATTTATTGTTTTTTTGTATTTGTCTTTCCATTTTTGCTTTCTTTTCAGTTTTCTCCCTTTCTCAACTCAGCTGGAACAGCAGTAGCAACAGCAGTGTCTGTGTGTGTGTGTGTGTGTGTGTGTGTGTGTGTGTGTGTCTGCTGCGGGCCTGACAGCTGGATGGAGAGAGCCGCCCATGAGGAGAGCCCTGTGGTGCGACATGTAGACAAGCTCCACGACTCCCTTTCATTTAGGAGAGAGCCACTCATAGAGCCTGCAGTGAGCCAAAGATCAGAACACGGCCTCGGCATGTCACAACATGCAAAGACACAGACAGAGAGAGACACGGATAGAGAGACACACACGGATAGATGAGAGAGGGAAAGAGGAGAAGTGAACAGAGGAGAAGGAGAAAAATAATACCAGTGTGCCACTGATTATTCCTCCAAGCCCAGAGAAAAAAAGAGTGGAGAGGGGGGAAAACAGGGAAGAGAGAGAGAACGAGAGAAGGAGAGGAGAGGGGCTGACCTGCATGTTGGGTAAGCTATTGATCGCCATAGGCGCGGGCAGGCGGGCGAGCAGCGGTGGTTGTGAGCACAGATGATTCATTTTCCTGTGCTAATGGAGTGCATGCTAACAAACCCCCCTCCTCTCGGCACACATGAGACACACAGCCATCCATCACAATGGAGGTGGACAGGTGGAGGCCGGGCTATGGTTCATTAAAGAAAATCCAGTCAAAAGACGAAGCTGCTTGCATGCCTCGAGTAGTGAATATATAACAGTGCTATGAGGTGTACCATGGGAAATCGAGACCGCCCAGAGTTGGGGAGAAATTCATATTTTTCTGTGGACATTGTGCTATAAAAGCAAAAACATAGTTGTGAAGATGTTTTACAAAAAACAAAGCAAAAAAAGCACAAAAAAATCAATCAGGTATAATAGTAAGGCGAGAATTCCTGTCAAAGACAGCAACCGGGAGCTTAGTTCTACTTAAAGAGACCATTTATCTTTCTTTCAGAGCTCTACTTTATTTAAAGGGGAAAAGAATGGAAACATATTTGGTGTAGCATTCAAGCATGCCTGTGAGTAGAGTCGGTTCAACTGACGTTCTTTAATCAGTAACAAAGACAGAGGCTCGAAAAACACAAACATCTTTCAGGAGAATACTCCATCTGTCCTGTGGGGCACTTTATTTCCCTCGTACAACAAAAAGAGCAGAAGAATCAATCAACTCCTAATCTGCTGTCTGTGGTCTGTTACCAACTGCTCTCTTCACCAGCTGTATTTGAACCAAACACAATACTCTGCTACATGCTCAGGATTAAATCAAACATCATCTTGTTTGCATAAACATCTCCTCACATAGCCACTGGCTCTAGCGGAGATGAGGTACAAATCTGGCAAAAAGCTATCAAGCAATAGTTTGCTGTCTGATAGATGATTTAAAACAAGCTGTTTTTGTCTGGCTACACAACACGCGCCTCTTAGTATGTACGTGCACAGACAGATAGACAACAGTTGAATAAATAGATGAAAGGTTGCACCTTGTAAAGTGTTTGGATCCTTCATTTATGGATGCCTAGATAAGCCAAGATATTTAGGAGAAATGGCATTTTCCCATTAGTTTCTCTTGCAGGTCCTGCTCCTGCTTGGAGAGGAATCTATTGTGGTGTTTTCAGGTCAGGGCATTTTTTGCTGAGATGTGCCTTGAGTAAACATCCAGGCCAAAGACCCAGGGATAACCACCGGTGCTTGACCATAAGCTCTCCTAGGGACCAGCTGAAGCCCTCTATTCTTCTCCACTGAACAAAAAAACAAGGTAAGGCCAAGCCCTGGAAAAATGTCTCTGCAGCATTCTATATTTATATACAAATCAATAGAGGAACAGGAGCAACACAGCCCATATTAGACTCCTTGAAAGGCCAGACAGGCAGGAGAGTGGGGAGGTCAGCCCTGACGGACAAGGGCTGTGTGAACCTGTTAGTGCAAGTATGTGTGCCGTGCTCGCAGTCATCTACTGTACATATGTGGTGGTCTGGCAGTACAAACAGACACATACTTGTGCGGCAGTACACCGTCAGACCACACGGCTCAGCCAACAACAGGAAGACACACACACAAACACACACATACACCACCACCACCACCACTACCACAACCATCAACACTACTACCCATCCATGCTTACCAACCCCAATTCCACAGAAACAGCATTTTTTGTTTCTTCCATGGTATTTGTAAATGATTTCATGTCATTTGAGCATTTGCTATTTCTCACTCTAGAACTTGGCATGCTAATAATAACACAATCATTTTTTGTTGTTTTGTTTATTGAAGCTTATAAATGTTACCTTATATGAAACCCTCAAAAAGAGTCTCTTAATCTGAGGCTTTAAACAGATCTTATGTGACATGGAGAAGAAAAAGCATCACGAGAACACTAGATATACTTTTGTCCTTGGCTGTTATGCTTCCTTCCTCTCAGTTCTCAGTCAATAGGTCTCCTAAGAGAGTCTGCGCTGGTGCAGTCACTTGTTAATGCACTTGGAGGAGATGGCTGTCGCATTTCTGTGTGATGCACTTACTCATCGGCTAACCTTTACAAAAATGTCTCCGTGAAAATGTCAGTTTAGTGTGGTCATGTTGTAAACGAGCTTCCTCCACGAGGCATATCTGCGAGTCACAGTCCGACTTGCAGACGGAACTGATATACGCAAAAAAGGAAGCCCACCTTAAATACTGTTCTGTTTAGGATTATCAAAAGGTTCCAGGCCTACTAAAATTCCAAATGACTAGACATTGCCTGAACATATTCTTTAGCATTCTGTAATACCCTTTGATTGATTCTGGTTTAATGGTCATTACAGATAAATTTTCCTCTGAAGTGGTTTTAATGGAGCACGATAAAACGAACATGAGAGATGAGTTCAGGAGTCTGCTTCTGGATGCAAGAGTTGCTGACAAACACTGCCCTCTAGGGGTAGAGCCTACGAAAACAGGCTTAAAACGGACCCGTTTTTCCATCACGCAGCGCTCACCCCTCTGGCCATAAACGCTCGGAACTGAGTTTCTTTCATATAAGTATTTGTAAGTCGCTAATTTCTATAAATATGTTTGGACAAATTATGTATCTAAATCTCAACCAGTTATCACCGATCATGAGAATAAAAACAAGATTTTTGTATGTGTCTTCACTTTCATTCATCATCAATTGATCTAGACATCTTAACCATGAAAGCGAACATAGGGAAAAAAATTGAAGATTGAATTGCCATGCTATTCTAGTTCATGCTTTTGTTATTTTTGCATTTACATTAATGCACAACTACGAAACACAACCCTAACGATATATGGGCTTGGGGATTTGACTAAATATCAGTTGAGGGCGCAAGTTGATGACTTCTGTGAAAGCTGTGATGCCCGAGAATGCTTGTTGCTCTGCCATTTTCGGAGACTCCACACATAGCCTACTACCTAACGACGATACGTGTGTGCCCTGGGTAGGGTGCATGGGTACCCTAGCTTTACTTGTAACATCGATGCAATTCTTTTAAAAGCGGAGCATGTCTACATACTGTCTGTGTGTGTGTGTGTGCGTGCGTGTGTGCGTGCGTGCGTGCGTGCGTGTGTGCGCGCGCGCGCGCGCGTGTGTGTGTGTGTGAAAGAGAGAGAGTTCGCGCGCAAGGATGACACACCTGTGAGACATTCAGCCTTGAAGCCTTTGATATGCATTGCTTAGCAACCGTGGGTGGCTGCTTTCGCTCATCGCCGTGACCAGGCTTTCCTATGAATGTCGTCTCTTATACCGTCATTAAAATTAAGTTGTATATTGGCTCGAGAAGTTTGGATAAGAACAGGAAAACAAACTGACAATTTCATCCACTCAAAGGCAGAATACCTTTGCATATTATTAATGGCAATTACCTCACCGTGAGTTGAACCTAATTTATTTGTCACTTGCTCTTTGCACAAATCAAATCATGAAACTGCCAACCATTATATTTAAAAGGATCATCTATTCTTGGTTGCGGGTTCAAGTCTTGCTACCGTGCCGACACAAAAAGAGGAACGTTCACATGTTGGAACTCTGAATCTAACAGCGACCCAGGTCACGTCCAGTCCAACAAATGCATTGCAATGCACTGCTATTTGTCTGCAAAACGGGTCATACTTGACGGGTGGCATTCTTTAGAGGAGAAAATTCGTCGAATAACAAAAATGCGTTTCTTTGTGAACTTAGCTATTTGTTTAAACAAACTGTATGAAGACAATCTTTAAAACGTAGTTAAAATACTCGTTATAGCTATGTGTTATAGAGTCAAAAACTTACAGCAGTTGGTAACGGCGAAACTGTTTGCCACCTCCAGATTGTCGATGTGGGGCGTCAATCTGAATTCGGAGGTAACGTACTGAACCATGCCTATCCGAAAAGCACTGTACTCCTGATCCGCGCCCCTAGGGAAAAGACCCCCTAGAATAAAAAGAAAAAAAACTTAATAGATACATTTGAAAACAGACAAATTGCCTCAAAATGCCCTTTTCTGAAATACTTACGTGAATATTATATATACTTTCTGTACACGATTTCAAAACGCTTTTTTGTCAAATAACGGTACATACCTATCTGCACACTCGGGGATGCTCCAGCCGTTAAGCCCCAGAAGAGAGGCAAAAATAAAGAAGGAAAACTCATAATCGTGTGCATCTCCACAAAAAGAAAGCGCCTAACCACATCCACTGAATTGGGAGAATATTCCTTGTTCGTTGTGTTTCTCAGTCAATATTAGATCCGACACATGTTGGAGACGAGCGGCTCAGGGGCGGGGAAGCGCGTTTTCTGCAGGTGGTTACTCGGAGTAGAGCTCCGAGTCCCGGTGTCAGCCGCTAGGTCTAATGCCAATTTAACGTCTTTTCCTCCACCTCCTTCGACCTCTTATGAGTCGCTACCTTTGTGAACGCTCGCAAAACACTAGACGTCTCCTCACTGCTCGCACCAGATCCCCCCCTTAGCCAGCCCCAAGCCAATGATGAGTGGAGCCGAAAAGACACGAGTGTAGCCGAGCCGCGCCTCAATGAAATCCACACGTGAAATCGAATGTCTAGGGTTTGCCAGTAGCTTTTCATAAAAGAGAACTCTTTTCATCATCATATTCATGCCCAGATTTTGAAGTTGCTGTTTTTGGAAATGTGTGATTAGACACAGGGTTATGTCTTTATTATGTATCATTTATTATTATTATTATTATTATTATTATTGAGCTAATATTTTTATTAAATACGGTAAGTAACTTTTTTTAAGCAGTAGGTAGGTTAGGCTATAGCCTCGACATTCAAAAGTTTGAGTGTTTGACAAGCAAATGTACTGAAATAAATAAATTAGAGAATTAACCACAGACAAATCAGCCCAACATTTGCACCGCTACCAGATAATGTAGTACTTTTCAAAAGAAAAGCAACGACCACAGCATTCATACATTACTGATTGCAATTCACAAGGCTGTGGCCCATTTGCTATTAAAGATTTAAAGTGATAATAGGCTAATCATTCAAAGCATGCAGTGCAAAGCATGCACTCCCAGAACTGCTTTCTGCAGTCTGACTGGAACCTGCTCTTTCAGAAACTTGACACAACCAAGAATCATCAGTTTTGGCACATCCACTGGCAGAGAAATTACACATTTTGTCCAAAACTGTAGAAGGCATTTTCAATTGTAAAAAAGGAAGAGGAGGAAATTCCAGATCAGGGGAATTTATTTCATGAGCAAATTGAATATGTCCACACGAGCTAAACATCTTTTTCAGTAGTGGATTATTCTTGATTCAAGTGTGTCCTACCTTTGAACATTTTTAGTGGGCTAATCTTCATTGTCAGGCTTGCATGTCTAAAAGACTGTCAGAAGCAATTGTTGTACCATTGTTGTAGATGCTAGGTAGGCCCAGTGCAAAACCATCCACGCTCAGCACCATGGACAGGGCTCCATCAGCCTACAGCCTACTTCTCATTGCTCCAACTGAATTATCATTGCTTAGCTATAGTCTAGTTGAAATGACTGCCATTTGCCAACTTGAAAGTTCAACTACAGGTAGACTACATTTTGGGGGGGGTGGGTGTGGGGAAGGGTAGGGGTAGAGAAAGCTGTTGGTAGTTGGAATCTTTTCTTGATGAAGTTTGGGTGGGAGGGAGCCTATCAGTGTTATTTATCTCCGTCTTTCTCTTTTTTCAACACAAATGTTTCCTTTCATGGGATATATACATTTAGAGCGTGGCTGTGCTTTAGTGCACAGTAAAAGCCTCGTAGAGGGAGATGGCATTTTCACAAGGCTTTCTGCATTTTTATGAACAGAATGCCCATGGGAGTTCAGACACCATGTGGTCTTTGCAGGGTGTTTTTTTTTTGTTTTGCATTTTATTGCTTATATCTATCACATCCTAACAGGCTGAGCTTCCTTACTGTGGCTCTCTCACACACACACACACACACACACACACACACGCACACACACACACACACACACACACACACACACACACACACACACAGCACAGTTTTGGTCCACTAGGCAAGAGTCTCGTTTCAAACACTGTTGACCTCACCTAAACCCAGGTTTATACAGTGCCAGAAAGAAAAACACATGTTTCTTCTTGATATTCATGAAATGAGAGCTACTACAAGGGTTTAAGAAGGGTTAAGAAGGTTGTCTTGAAAGTGAGTAAGGTGGGGCAGAGAAGAGTATTATTAGATGGTGTGTGTGTGTGTGTGTGTGTTTGGGGGCTTTGAGCTTTCTTCTCAGTTCATGCTGTTGTACATCACAAGTCAGGTGTGTATGTGTGTGTGTGTGTGTGTTAGCATGTGCGCACACATGTCTGGAGGGTTGCCTGTGTACCTCTTCAGTGGTGTGACTTGCTGTGGTAAATGTTGGGATTGCATAATTTATCTGTATCACTTTAAGTGTTTCAATTTTGCTGTGTGTGTGTGTGCACGTGTGTGTGTGTATGTGTGTTACTTTACTCCAGAGGTGGCACGCCTCATGATTTGTTAAATCCCTCTGCTATTTCCTGAATATTCATCACCCTCTTCCCCAATGGCATGTTTGCCACTGATGTCTGTGACACTAAAGTCCACATTGAAAACATGTGCTTTTTGTGTGTGTGTGTGTGTGTGTGTGTGTGTGGATGTGTGTGCATGGATGTGTGTGCATGCTTGCATTTGTGCATTTGTACATTTGCGTCCCCATGGGCATACATTGTTCTTGGTCTGTGTTGTGAGAGGTGTTTTGTGTGTGTGTAAGTGGGATGGTTGGTGTAGGTATGGGTTGTTTGAAAGCTAGAAATAGCATTGGGTTTCACATGCAGCAGGTCCTAATAAGCACACATCTCATGCCAACAGAAAGCTTTCATTTGCCCTGTTATTCTGAGCAAATGAGCACATGAAAACATGAAAACCTGGTCAATAGCTCAGAAGTGTGCTTGGGATTCGCTGACTATGTGGTTAAAAAGGTAGTATATGTGATAAGAGAGGGGTAGGCTATTGAAGTATTGTATTAATGTTGCATCATGTTTGCCGTAACAGTTGGCTTCCACAATAATCAACAGAACCGGCCACACCATGCACAAACGTGAAAAAAACTGACCAAAGTTGACGTTGCTTACCGAAGTTGCTTACTAGTCACTAAAATGGCAGACTACTAGAATTATTTTGATGTGATGTGACAGCAAAGTAATCTGTGTATCCCTGGTGTTAGCCTGTGTGCCAATGCAGTTATGAAGCATAGAGCTGTTAGTGAGAAGAGGCTTTTCAACAGAGAGAGAAAGAGAGAGAGAGAGAGAAAGACAAGCTGAGGGGTCGGAGGGAAAATTACTGTGGGAGAAGGACTGGACCTAATTTTAAGTTAGCCTAACATCTTTTCATGAAGTGTCATAGTAACTCACAAAAATGTGGTGTTTGTGGACCCCTCAAACCTCTTAGGTATTTTACTCTTTTTAACCACTTCCTTCCAAATTCCATTTATTTTATGAAAAGGAGAGGTAGTGAGAGGTATGAGAGGTAAACAATTTGATATTTGTATATTAAGACATAATACTTTGTTATTTTTACTTTTATGCACTACTGCACAGAGTTAATCTGTCAGTCAAACTGCAAGCCTTGTTGAGTGAAACACTGGCAGAAAATGAAACATATCAGGTGTGTATAATGAATGTTTTGTAATTGATATTACATTAATCTTCACATTAACCCATCTCTGATCCCTTTGGATAATTGTACTTGTACATAGGTAGGGATGCATGTGACTTTCTAATCAAATACTTATACGATTCCTAGGTTTTGAGTCTACTAATAAACAGCACAGATCTGATATTATTTAACATTAAGCTGTAGATTTTGTTTGAAGTGAGAAATACTCTGCTGACAAACTAAACATAAATATGAACATAGACTGAATATGAATAGATCATCCTCAGTCGTAGTACCATTTATAGGTGAAGAAATAAACAAATTAGGAAATAAAGAAGCAAAGAATAGGAAATAAAACAATAACAGAAATAAATAAAGGACCACTGTGAGGAGGTCATGATTCAGTCTAGAGGCACCTGTGCCTGTGCCTTTTCTCAGTCCCTGTAGGTCCCATATAAATGAGGGTTAGGACTTCACCTGAGCAGACCTAGATCAAGTTGAAGTTATTTTCCATTTTTTATTTATTTAACGTCACTGAATTGATGCATTGCCATTTCTTATTCTTGTGAAGCAATAATGTATTATATTTTATTACAAAATTATGATGTGGGCTTATTTGGAGCACCCAAGGGCTTAAATGGTGCAATGTCTTTATTGAAATCTATAAAAATAATGCATACATTTTCAAATGAGAGGTTAATCTTGCAGTTAGACAAGATATCGCAAGATATCATTGTCAATGAAAAACATCTAAACTTAGATTTTGGTGGGCTTAATGGGTATACTTTGAGAGTGATATTGATTGATTTATTGAGTTATATTGATTGATTGATTTATTGAACATTTATGGCACACACTGGTCTCCTGTTATTGCTGAAGACTACCTGCAATAGGAAAAGGATGGCCTCTGAGAACTGTGAAATCTCTGAAGGTTCAGTAGGCAGTGAGTAGGAAATATATCTAGAAAGCTCTAAAGAAATACATAAAGCCAGCAAAAAGGATGTACTCACTCAGTAAATTTATGTAATTGTAGTGAACAAAAACAAGCAACAGCAACACAGAAAAGCATTTGGAAATGTGATTTTTTCCATATCTCATCATTGCAAATGGTTCTCCTAAGAATACATTTTTGTCTTATGGTTTGTGTTTTGTACTTGATTGACGGCCCCCGTATAACTTATTTAGTTGTGTGGCCTGGTGTGCCCTGAAGTTATTGGTTGTTGTGACGCAGACTGTGACCTGTTCTATGATGGTATGACACAGATCAGGGAGGGCTGATGGAGCCATTTAGAGATATTATTTCTGGGGCCACACAATGCATCATACAGCCTTGTTGCTTTTCCAAGGCTTTCTAATATAATCTAGCCACTCTCTCAGAGCGTGTCCAAGGTCCTTCTTTCCACTTTCTTCTCCGTTCCATCTCTCTCTCTTTCTGTTTGTTATTCTTTATCCATTTCCCCCTCCTTCCATCCCCGTCTCTCTCTCTCTCTCCAAGTTGGGGTCCCTAGGGTGTTAGTGCTTCTCAGCATGGGACACACCACGCACACACAAACACACACATACAATACACATGAAAGCACACACCTCTAGAACTCACCAAACATACAATCCTGAGAGTACAGGGCATGTATCCTCATGGCTCTAATACAGCCCAGGAACAATGCCCAAGGGTCACACACACACACACACACACACACACACACAGACACACAGACACACACACACACTATTTGCCCCCAAAGTGTCTCTCTGAGACAATAAAGTTCATCTTATTTGATCTTATCAGATCTAATGTGACTATGTGACATATATAATATGACTGTGCATGACTGTATGACTGTGTGCACTGCTAGGATTTGCTGTAATTCCTAAGAGCTGGTGGCTGCAGGTTGATGTCTCCACCTCTGGGGTCTTTGTTTTGACATAGCAAGCAGGAGAGCCATTTGGTTCCAAGGCATGCATAAATAAACAAAGACAGAGATGTCTCTTTGAGAAATGAGGGAGAACGTGCCTGATGACATCCTTTATCCATCATCATCCTCTCATGCTCTGATTGGTCATCCTGTGTAGGTCCCACCTTCAGTTCAGCTTCACGCAACTGTATTGGTCCTGGGCCGAGTTCAGTGGTCAAACCATTTTAAAATGTTTTGCTACACTTCCCATTCTTCACTATGTGTGACGTTTAAAGCAATCCAGTGAATTATTTCAATCTCCCTGAGAGCAACTGTTAGTTGCATTGTTCAAGGGCAGTGGCGGCCCAGATTCAAACCCACAATTTTTGGGCTACTTGCATCCTTGATTGTTACGCTACCACTGTTTCTTCACCTGCCTATTGGCAGAGAATGAGGAGGGCCAGTGGCCCACAGCAGCATTCAGAAGAAATTCCTTTGACATTTCTAGAATTTGCCCAGCATGCAATGAGTTTATAACTGCCTCTCTACGGGTTGCTGAGGTGACCCTGTAAAACCATTAGGCTCCTCTGTATGGCTCACTGTGATGTGCAAATGAGAAGTAAATTTAGGGTGAAATGACTCTCAGACCAGCAGCCCCTCAACCCCTCCTCAAAACACACACACACACACACACACACACACACATACATACACCATCCAACAGAATCCTGGGTCTTGCTGGCACTGCTGTTGCTGAGAATGAGCATCTTTCGAAGTGCCTCTGTCTGCTTTCCTCCTCTCCGTTGGCTCACATGACTGACATTTCACCCGATGGTCAGCTAACTCTCCCCCCTCTGTGAGCGCTCAGCTTCCATTAGCGTCCAGGCCGTGTGATGGAGGCCACAGAGCTGGTTACCCAGCAGGGTCTTAGGGGGAAGGGGTAGGGCAGATGCTTTACCCCAAGCAGGGGGCCTTGCTGATGGGATATGTGGTGAGGCAGGGGCTGCAGGGGGACCAGCAGGAGGTATGGAGAGAAACGTCGTCTGGCTGTCATCCAGAATTAAAGTTTGGTACCCTTTCAGTGTTATTGAAAGTTTGTGCAGTGGGAGTGGACTGTTTGCTGAACCTGTTTTGCTGAATTGGTCTCTCTCTCTCTCGCTCTTTCATTTCTCTCATTGTTTCTGAGGGTCCCACAGCAATATTCTGCCCGCCAACGAAAAATGCATGAAATTAGATGCAATTAGATCAGCATCACCTGTGGAAAAAAATTCTATTGTGCTTGGCACAGTCATTTGATTATAGTTACTGGCTCAGTCTGGTTTTACATCAGCTTTCCTTTTGGCTAATGGAGATGGATAGAAAGTGATATGTCATCAGTCCTTCCCTAAAAGTATGGACAATTACGTAAGGATCCGCTCTGCCAAAAGGTTCTGCTTAAATGCTTCACAAACACCCTTGTTGCCCACTAGCATTGATAAAGAGCAGTGCAATCATCAGTAGGACTCAGGTGCACATAGTGATACACTTGGAAATATATTTGTTCTTATTTCCCCTACTGTGACTGTTGTTCAGTGATTGATCAGGAACCTGACACCTGTTCATGCCCCAGGTTTGCGCTGAAGTGAGGGGGATTTGTCTGATTAGCTACGAGCGGGGCCCTCCAAACAAAGACGGATGCTGGCGTCGGGGGGAATTCAGTTATCGCACATGCCTCTGGCATTCCGCCATGCATGATGAACGACCTCCACTCTCCAGCCATCTCTTCAGCAACCACTAGAGCATCCAGGATCAATCTTAGTTTCTCCCACACAGGCAAGAGAAAGGCAAGACAGGCAGGAAGCCACAGACACCTCTAGAGGGCACAAGAGAGCAGTATGACAACCAAGTTCAGGGACTTTGGAATTGCAAGAGCTTTGCTGAAGAAATGTTGCTGAAACAGCTGAGGATGGTCAATTAACAATAAAACTGTTGCAAATAGTCATGTAATGTGCCATTATACTGCTGTGGTAAAGAGTTTAGACACGCTATAATTATTTAGCTATGAGGTCATCATTTTAATGAGCAGTTGCTGATTACTTAGCTATAGTTTTATCTAAGGTTATAAAATGATACTGCTGTTGTTGCAGCCACTGCTCTCAGTGCAAACACGGGTCTCCTTGGAAACAGAACACTCCATGAGGCTAAAGAATTCTTGCCTCTATGTTGCCATGACAGCGAGTTTGCACAAGAAGCCAGAAAGCTGTGTTCACAGTGATAGACTTTCCAGGCTTGTCAGAGACAACAAACCTACTCAATCGACCACTTGCTGCTGTGTTATTGCATATATTTTTTCAGACAGATGATATTGTCGTAAGTAAGTCCATAAGTCCCTGAGACATCACAGCTGAATTACAGCACACGCTTGTATGGTAAAACACTTAAAGCAAAGCAGGCATGTTGCTATTTATATCTGTTTGTCATCATGAACCTGTGCATTATGCAAACACAAACAAAGGAATTGTGCAACATCACTTACAATCAGTCTAAAGCACAAAGCAAGCATTTGCAATTGGCATCCGTTTTATTGAGATAAATATAGATCACATTGTGAGTATAAATGCATAGAAATATACACAACATGGCTTGAATTTGATGGCATTTCATCAGTGTGTTGTTTCATTTATTGTAAGGACAAAAGCCACAGAGAGAAATGTGACGGCAGGAGAGAGAAGACTTTGGGTCTTCTTGGCCTTGTAAACTCTACAAACACAGCGGAGAAGTCTGGATGCGCTTGCCGGCTGGCTGGCTTGCCGGTGCGTACCAGGGCACAGGAGCGTCTGGCAGGAGCAGGGTTTGTGGGGTGGTGGGTCGGGAGACAGGAGATCATCAAAAGACACAGTTCTGGAGTGGCAGTGAAGTGACACAATCCCTCAGGACTACAACATCAACCCCTTCAAGTCAGGTACAGGAGCCAAACCAAATAGAAAACGGCCCAAAGAGGCCCTTAAGCTTCTGATAGCGCATTTAATAATGTCTTCTCATAGATATATATTTATATATATATATATATATATTTCCTAGCATGCATGATAATGTTTGCTTTTTTAAATTTTGTGCTAAAGTAAAAACAAAATAGCAAAACATATTTATATATTGTATATAATAGCAATTCTTTTCTATCTGCAAATCATTTCTTTCCAAGCTCCCCAAACAAAAATATTAGAGGCTAGCATAATTTCAGCAATGCATTTACAAAACCAAACTGCCTTTACAGCCTTAGCTCTTGTAAGTGATGAGTTGATTCTTTCTCTAAGTGCACAAGTAGAAGAGAAGAACTGCACTCGTTTTGATGCCAAAGGGACAGCATGGCTTTGAATGGGAAGACATGAACAGAGAGAGAAAGATTAAGGAGAGAAAGAGCAGAGAGAGAGAGAAAGTGAGAACATGTGTACAGGTGAGCATGTGTCAAGTTTGTGTTTATGTCTAAAGTGTGTATGTCAGCATCTATCGATTTGCACATCAAAGTGTGTATGTATGTGTATGTGCATTTCTTCTATGCACATGTCCTTACTTTTACGAGCCATGTAATTCACAGTGGCAAACACACACAGGGCTTGGTACATGTATCAGTGTGTGTATGTGTGTGTGTGTGTGTGTGTGTGTGTGGTGCTCACAGATACACAGACCAGTAGATGACGTTAAAGAAGAGAAAGGAGAAGGGGAAGAGTGCTCTGGCGTAGAGGTCAATCCGTTTGGCAGCTGAGGGGATGACTGGTTTCGGCGGAGGGGGCTTCTTGTTGTTCTTGGTGGCCACCTTGCCCAGGCCACTGCCCACCTCGATGGGCTTGCCATAGCAATCAAAGTTCGAGAGTTCAAAGTCACGTGGAAGCGATCCTACAATGCTGAAGTCGTTGGAGCGCAGGTCAGACTTTGAGGTGCACACCTTCTTACACCTAGTCTCTGTCACCTGGGAGAGAGAGTGAGAGAATGAGATCAGATTACTACAGACAGCAGTGCTATAGTCTGAGATAAAGTAAACTACTGAAAATCCCGTGAACCCAGAATAAATGTCTTCTGAGTTTTTTGTGTGCAAGTTCGCTGACAGAGCAGGGATCAAGTGCTATATCCAGACCCAGTATTGCCGGAACTCTTGGCTGATTTACATTTGTAATCAATTTTGTGTATAGCTCTTTTTTCATTAGCTTCTGAAGTATACTTCATAAAGCTTAGCCTTGGGACTGCAGCTGCACAGCTAAATTGGCGTAAACTTTGAGAATGCACTTAACAATTTAATTTCTCTGCACTATTGCACTTCATCTTAAAATGGTGCAGTTTCTATGTTAGCATATGCACTCCTTGTTCGTTCTTTCATTGTGTTGTAGCTTGAATGTTATCCTCTTTTGTAAGTCGCTTTGGATAAAAGCGTCTGCTAAATGCCTAAATGTAAATGTAAATGTAATTGCTATGGCTCACTCAAATGCTGACCAGTAAATGCTGACCAGAAGCATCGTCAGATTCATAAGAACAGATGACCGTGATCCCCTCTTCATCATTCAAAATGAGGCAACTTTGTGCAAGAAGAAAAAAATCTAAGGGGCCATTACACCATCAGACATATGAAACAGTGCAGAGGAACATTAGGGAGAAAATGGATCACAATTTTGCAGACAAGTCTTTGAAAAACTTTTTAAAGCAAGGGACTGAAAAGAACGTGCTGCAACTGTCACTCATTATATGGTAGATTAAGCAGTTCCTACGAAACTGGAAGATAAATCATGTTGCAGATTTTGAATATCATCTGTCCAGAATGAGTGAGTGTGAGTGGAGTGTTCCTTAAGGAAAAAAAGTGGCAGGTTGGGTGGGCATGATTGTCAAAGGTGAACCTGCTGGTTCTGAACACTTGCTGGTATGTTCCAGTCTTACCAAATGCTCCATTGAATCTTGTGTCACTTCTGACAGACCTGACTCACTAAGGCCAGTTCAACCAAGGACCTTGACTTTGAGTGACAGTAACAGTAACTTATCATATTGACATTTATGCCTTTAGCTGATGTTTTTATCGAAAATTACTTACATTTGTCAACTATCAATTAGTCTCTCCTAGAGCAACTTAGGGTTAAGTGCCTTACTCAAGGGCACAATGGTGGCAGCCAGGATTCAAACCCACAATTTCCAGGCTACTAGCAAGCTAGCCTGTATAAATTAGATGATGATTAGCAGCACAGCTCCGCAACATCTGTTGACATTGTTTAGTTTTTTTGTTTTTTGCCAAGTGACTTAATAAATTAGCCTTTATTCTGTATTCAGACTACAGGCAAACCAGATGCTTTGAGCCAGACTGTTTGCACTGTTATTAAGTGACCAGAATGGGTTTCTGTGTCCAGACGTGACCGGCTTAATATGTGTTCCTATGGTAACAACAGAGCTGTCAGAGGAATTGGTTTCAATACAACTTGCTGATACAGTAAAAGACACTTGGAAATCCAATTTGAGAGGCCAGAGCAACTGGATTGTGCCATATCTACTAGAATAGCAATACAGACCATATCCAATTGTGGTTTAGCGGATTTCTTGTGGTTCTGGCAATCTGGAAATAATCTAGAGATGCCAAAAACTGGCATTAGGACAGTCGGTTTGAACAAGACCTTAGGGGCACCAATCGAAGATAATAAATCGTACACTTGCATAATATAGGTGGATAATAAAACTCACAGAATAACTTGGAGAAAACAGAACAGAAAAAAAGGCATAGAAACATATAGATCCTTCAGTTGATCATGGTACCAGACTTGATAATGTGTTTGACATCTTATGAACATGTCTCTGTATTCACCCCAACACTGGCTGAGGACTCTGGATTAAAAGAGGGTCTGGTCACTCTGCCTAATCCCTCTCTCTCAGTGTTTCTGCCTGGCTGGACTGGAGACAGACGGAAGAACCTCTGTGGTGAAGGAGTCGTGAGGAGTTCTGGATGATGCTGCTGGAGCTCTCCCAGACCCTTGTGGATAAAGCCATTGTTCCGATGTATGGCACCCGACCCAGTTCTGCCACCAGGCCTGGATAAGCACTGGGCCAGTTCCAGAAAGCAGAAAGCCTCAGTAAGGGCACAGGTGGAGAGAAGCAGCAGCATCTTTCTCTTTTTCCTCTCTCTCTTTCTCTCCCTCCATCTCTCTCTCTGTCACCATCTGTCTTTTGCTCAGTGTCTGCTCCTATTTGTCTCTCTGTGTCCCCCTCACCTCCTTCCCCACCTCAATCTGTCTCTCTCCATCTTTCTACTCTATTTTTTTTCTCTTTGTCTATCTAACTCTTATCTGTCTCCTTTGTTTATCTGTACCTCTCCTCACGTCCCTCCCTCCATCTCTCCATCTTCCCCTCTGACTCCCCCATTACTCTGTTTTGGATCTACGGGCGCTGCAGGCTGTGTGCAAGAGAGCGGAAGAGGGGCAATTACATCGATTTCATCGCAGACAAGGGCATCCTGGTGGGGCCACCGACCTGCGCTACATGCTCATCTGCACCCCCCCCACACACACACACACACACAGACACACAAACACTAAAAAACAGCTTACATCTCGAGTGAGACAGATCAGACACAGAGACAGAGGCCAGCCGCCGGAGCTGGAGAGAATTGTTGAGACAGAGAAAAAGGCTACTGAGTACTGAGTCAATTGTGTCTTTTTCTTTGTCTATCCATCTCTCTCTCTCTCTCTCTTACTTATCTCTCGAGACACCTCCATGAGCAGAGAACTCATGACTTCTGCCTGACTAACTGCTGTGTATTGGATTTGTGTGTGCACAGCTGCATGTGTAGAATGGAGATATGCAAGTGTGTACGTTCGTCTGTGTGTTTTTGTGTACACGTCTGTGTGTGTGTGTGTGTGTGTAATGAAGGCTTGCCAAGCCAGTCTGCTCCATTACATTTTGATTGCGAGGTGTCTGGAAAACCAGAAGGTCTCCTTTCGCACAGCTGTCAAGAAAAGCAAGAAACCCCTGGCAGTTGGGTTAGCCCCTTGAGTCGTGGATCTGCCCAAGGTTTCTTCCTAGATTAACTGAACATAAGGGAGTTTTTCCTTGCCCCTGTTGCTCTTGGGTGCTCCTTCTGTGAAGCGCCACGAGACAATACTATTGTAAAAGGCGCTGTATAAATAAAACTGAATTGAATTGAATTGAAAAGCACATCCCTCTGCTCTACCTAGCACAGTTTGTGCTCTTTCACCATTTATAAACATACACACACACACACACACACACACCATACACATCATGCTTCCTCTTATATGTGGCAGGAAAGTTACACCATCTCTAAGGATCTCTATACTGACTCATTTGTCCTTGATGGAGCACCTTGTACAGACACTTCTGACTGTGGGTATGAGGTTAAAAAGCTCTAACCCCTCAGCTCTCTTGCTTCCTAGAGGTGCATTGGGTAGAGGTGGTGGGTGGGTGGGGTGGGGGGTTAATATCCATCCTGCACCTACAGCACTTAATCTCTTCAGGCACCACCCAATCTCTCCAGAGGGCTCTTAACCAGAGGTCAAAGGTCAAAAGATAATAGGTCAGAGCCCCTTGTGTTCTCTGCTGGCCTCAGGGAGCACTCTAATGGCCCTCCAGCTACAATGTGCTGTGACACAGAAGACTAAGTGGGATTTTCATGGTGCTTTCATGGCAGTGGGCTCTAGGAAGGTTTCAGAGGGCTGACTGCCATCTCTAATCCACCTGGGTTGTGGGCACTGAAAAAAATGACTCATAACCCTTTGCAAGTCTGGTCTCACGCACAGATTAAGGTTGAGTTAGGAGTTGAAATGAATCATGGATGTCTCAGACAGATATTTCTTTGTGCAACAAAGCCCAGTGTATATAGCATGCGTACTTCCTAATTAGGGATGCACCAATCAACTGGCTGGTGATCGAAACAACTGGTTTTCACAGAACCGGCCAAGACCAGTGATTGGCGACAACGAAAATATTCAGATTTCATACAGGTCAAACGCACGTCTGCACCGCATGATTAGTGTTGTGCAGCATCAGCAGCACAGATGCACACACATGTTGATCACACACAGGCTAACCTGCAGCAGTAATCATCTTGTTTCAGTAAGCCTGCAGAGGCAGAGCATGTGAGACAAAGCTATATTTATGTCACTGTGCTGACATTATCAACATCTAGATTAGGCCTATTGGATTCATTTCACTCTTGATGACCAGACGTTTTCCATAATCAGAAATCTGGTTGGGCTATTTTTCTATGTTATGATTGATTTGAGAAAAGAAAATAAGAAAATAAATCTGTGTGTGCTGTAGTTAAAAGATAGGCCAAAATTGGTATTGGCAAGTCAAACTCCATGAAAAATCGTGAATTAGATTCAGCTCAGATAACTGTAATCGGTGCATCTCATCTCATGTGCATAATGAAAACTGACAAGAGATGAGCAAATATCCACCTGCCTTATCAACTGATTGATCAGGGTTTACCTCTCCTTGCTCCAGTCTGTGATGTGGCTAGTGTCTACATCAAATGTCTATTGGTCTACTGGTTAAAGGACTCTCACCCTCTGCTTTCACAACCTTTGGCACCAAGCCAAGAGAACCAGATGGTGATATTTCATGGTGAGTTTTCTCTCTTAGTCCCTGGGAGCCACATCCACCAGCCATCAGAGCAGAGGCCACATCAACCACAGCCCTGGACGCTAGGAGAGAGCTAGCCCACCCCCACCCCCACCCCCGTCCCCAAATACACACACACACTAGCGTCCACAGAGGCCATAAAATTAGCTCAAGGCCACTTGAGATTAAGCCAGAAAATCAACCACTTTTGCTTGTATTTAGTGTCTGATAAACACAAATTAAAAATTTAAATTTTCTCCTCTGGTCCTGGTGAGTGAGCTAGCTAGCGCGAGCAAGAGAGCGCTAATTATGTCCTAATCACATTGTACACCTGTTTACATGTGGCCTCCTGTTCCTCTTCCTCCCAACTGTCAATCACACAGTGCAGACAGAGGCTTCGCTGAATAACACCAAAGCCCCTGCTTCAGACTCAGAGGAACGTGGTGCTCTAAAAGCATGCAGAACAGACCCCCAGGCCCACAGGCGGCGGGGAAAACAGCAAAATGTAAACTAATCTCCCAGCCCTCAGGTGGCCTGGCTTTGCATTCTAATTGGGTTGGATGTTTAAAGTCCCATAATGCATTGCCCCGAGGGAGATAGTTAACTGTCAATCATCACTCATCAGTGAATTGGGAGAAACCCTCAAGCTACCCTGATGCTCACCAACACACACACACACACACACTAGTTTGAATAATCAATTATCATACATTACAACAAGGACGTGTGCAGTGTCTTTAGTGTCTAGAGTGTCTTTAGTGTATTCCTTGAGCTAGAGCAAGGATTTAGCAAGAAGAAGGTTATTGTGTTATAGCAAAGTTTTGAAATAATGACTTTGTTATTGGTGTTTTGATCGTGTCCTGATATCCAGTACTACATGTCAATGCATGTGTGCATAGAGTCTATGCCATAGATTTTGCCATAGATTTTACAGACATGCAGAGAAAAGACAGAATGTGTGTGTGTGTGTGTGTGTGAGAGAGAGAGAGAGTGACAGAGAGAATGAGAGGGAGAGTATGTGTGTGTGTATGTTAATCTTTTCACCTGCAGTGTGCTGACGTGTATGGGGCTTCCTCCGGTGCCGTTGACAGTGTTGTTCTTTGTGGGGGTCTTTCCCGCCGCCTTCTCCCGGCTGGCGATCTTGGCTTTCTCTGCCTCAATGCGCTTGGGGCTGTTAAGCATAACCTGCACCACGGCGTACTCCACCAGCGAGGCGAAGCCAAACAGCAGACAGGCAATCAGCCAGATGTCGATGGCCTTCACGTAGGACACCTTGGGCAGCTCTGAGGCCAGCGACGTGCACTCTGACGACAGAGAGAGCACCGACAGAATCCCTATGGACAGAAGGGGACAGACGAAGGACCAGGGGAGAGGGGGAGAGGGATGTCAGCTAGTGGGGCACCACAGTGTGCTATCAGCGTGCTAGCTAGCTATCTCCAGCCCTGATCTGGTTCTGTAATGGCTCTGACCCAATTAAAAGTTAGGCTTCAGAAGGAGTATTAAGATAGTATTAGAAGTATTAAGATATAGTGTAAGATGTTAATCTCTCCCTCTCTCTCTGAGAGCAGCATTACTATCAATAAGGGGTATGGAAAAAATAATGTCTGGATACCACACAGACTTTCATCAACACAGCTTGACTAGCATCAGCTCTTCATGTATCAACCTCTCTTGTCATCTCTTTTCAGCCTCACAGCATGCCATCCTCTAACAGTGTGTATGTAGCATGTAGCCATTAAACCTTAATGTGAAATATCTAAAATAAAGATATTAAATTACCTGTTGATCATGGAGGATAATGGTAGTGATGAGATTAGTGCTGATGGTTATGAGTCAAATAAATATCCCAAAGCATCTCCTCCTCCTTTCTTGTTCTTTGGTCAGTAATGCATATATAATTAAACTGCACATTTGCAAAAAAACATTGCAAAAACCAAACTGCAAAAAAGGGTGCTGGGACACATTAGAGCATGCATGAGGAGCCCTAGACAAACACACACACACAAGGTCAGCTCTCTCTGATCAAGCGTACCTTTCCCAAGAGAAACCCAGGTAGAAACAAATAGAAAGTAAAAGAGAGTGAAAGAGGTCAAGAGTGTTGTCTGTCTGAGTGTGTGTGTGTGTGTGTGTGTGTGTGTGTATGTGTGTGTGTGAGAGAGAGAGCGAAAGGGAGAAATACAGAAACAGAAGATAGATAGATGGTCAGTAAAAGCACTGTTTTAAAAGGTAACGAGACCAACTCTTCACCCAAATGTATATGCTTTTTTTTTGTTTTCATGTTCTATTTCTATACCGAGATTGACTTTAAGCTTTACACATTACATAACAGCAGCAGCAGCCTTAAGTCATATGACTCCTAACCCTAGGAGGACTGTGTCTAAATCCTGCTTTGATAGTGTGTGTAAGCAAGGCTGTTTTACATAAGCCAAAGGCAGGTATTGCCAGCTGGGCTTTGGATTGAGTCTTTGTTTGCAGATGCTTGGCAATGTAAGAGGCTTTACTGATCAAACACAATATGAGGGTGAGAAACATTAAAGCAAACAAGAAAACACACACAATACATTTTTACATGCACACACATACCCTCCTTGGCCTTGGCAAACTCAGTCATTTATGGATTTGTACAAGGCTTCATACACACATACACTCACACACACACAAACACTCCATACATAGTCTCTCTAATAATCCAAAAACAAAACCATAAACCATGCATACACAAGTGAAATCTCTCTCTCTCACACACACACACACACACACACACACACACACACACACACGCAACAAATTCAGCTGTGAGAAATGCTGACCTTAGGCAGTGCCATGAAGTGTGATGGTATGAGATGGCCTTCAGGGAGGTGACACACTCAGTGAGACACACACCATATCACAGAGGACACACATGGAGGGAGGGTGGGGGGAGTGTAGTGGTTGTCATGACAACGCCTCCAGCCCTGCTGTCAATGCTTCAGAGAAGTCAGTAAGGGTAGGGGGTTAGGGTAGGATGAACTGTGAGAGTGAAGATGGAGGTGTAGTGTGACGTGTGTGTGTGTGTGTGTGTGTGTGTGTGCATGTGCCCGTACACATGTCTGTGTGTGTGTGTGTGTGTGTGTGTGAGAGAGAGAGAGAGCGCGAGTGTGTGTTTGCATGTGTGTGTGTGTGCCATACACATGCTATGTATGTGTGTGAGAGTGAGTGTGTGTTTGCATGTGTGTGTGTGTGCCATACACATGCTATGTATGTGTGTGAGAGTGAGTGTGTGTTTGCGCGTGTACAGTATATCTGTGTGTGTGTGTCTGTGTGCGTGCGTGTGTGTGTATGTGTTTGTGTATAATTGCTGGTAAATGGGCAGTACCCAGGGGCACACGGGCAGCACTGGCATCTGGATTGATCCAGAAGGAGAGCCAGGAGAGGACGACGATGAGCAGGGTGGGGGCGTACACGCCCATCATGTAGAACCCCACCTGTCGACGCAACGTGAAGATCACCTCCACACAGGTGTAGTAACCTAAGAGACAGAACACACAAACATTCTGGATATAGGTCCATTGCTATTGGACCTATTCATGTTCCTCGGCAACATTTGCAGAACTGGACAAGAGCAAGAGCGCTTTAAGGAAAGAGACTTGATGCATTTGTTGAGTGTGTTTTCTTGTGTATGTGTGTCTGTGCACTCATTACTGTTTGTGGCGTGTGTGTGTGTGTGTCTGTGTATGTGTATGTGGACTTCAGTGTGGCGTGTCAGTGTGTGTGTGTGTGTCTGCATGTGTATGTGTGTGTGTGGACTTATGTGTGGTGTGCCTGCGTCTGAGTGTGAGAGTGTGTAGTGACAGATCCAGTCCATCTGTTTTCAGCGCTGACACTAATTGGCTCCTTTTGTATCTCTTCCACTGCATCTGTTCCGAGGGACACTCAATCCAGGGTCACCTGTTCTGTGAGACACACTCTGCCATCCACCCCCTCTCTTAACTCGCAAAACACACACACTTACTAAAGTTTCACCATCACTAACACCATCACCACCACTTAAGTTCCACAACTGACAAAAACAGCACACACGACACAGAGATGGCTCAATTAAGCCAAGATAGCCCTCATAATCTGGACAAGATGACTTCAAGAAACCATGACTAAAATGCCATGTATTGAGCTAACGCAATTTGAATCTAAAAACAGACACATCTACACACATCTAAACTTCTATCCTGTTTAGCAGGCAGGGAGAGACAGACAGACAGACAGCTACAGTTACGTATATCAATACTGCCTGGGAGTGAAGTGTCCATACTAGACCTATATATTCTCTGTTTGGCCATTTCAACAGGCACTTAAACAAACCCAGCCCTACAGTAGTAAGATCATCAATACTGTCCAAGTGACTGGGGTCGGGGTGTAAGATGCCTTGCTATATATTCTCTGTCTGGCGCTGTCTCCTGGCCTGAAGCAAAGTGGCAGTGCCAGGACTGCTCTTCAGTGCCATCAGCTTAACAGCCTCTGATGGAGCCCACTCGGGCTGGTCCCAGGTCAGGGGATGAGGTTTTTGCGAGCGGTTGGAACTTCTTTCCTGGCCCAGTCAGATCCAAGGCCTGTCTGTCACAGTGCTCAAGACTTTTTTTATTTTTTACTAAGCAATTCTTCTTTTGTGATAATACAGTCTATGTCCCCCTCTCTCTCTTTGAGTAAACAAGTGTGTGTGTGTGTGTGTGTGTGTGTGTGTATTTGCTTCAACACTTGCTTGTCAGTTTCTCAGGGCATTGGCCAAGATTTTCTCATGTCAAGTCAAGCCTATTTATATAGCTGAGTTTAAAAACATCCTGTGGTAAACCAAAGTGTTTTACACAACAAAAGAGGTCAATATAAATTCACAATTAAACTGCTCTTGGCAAGCTAATGGGGCTGTGCTGTACTGGAAAGTACCATGCCAGAAGATGCCAGAAGAAGAAATGGTGACTGTTGTCTGTACCAACATCTAGACTAGTACACTAGTAGACTTTAGTACACAATGTCCTGGATAAGTGACTATATGACATACCCGTGCCTGCGTAGAACTTGGTGCAGTTGCCGTACTCAATGTCCTCCTGCTTGATGTCGAACTGAGGCAGGGCAATTTCATCCATCTGCACAGGGTCACCTGACTGCCACATGAACTGCAGGTCATCAGTGGTGTAGCCAACTGCATGGTAACAAACACACACAGACACACACAGGCACACACACAGACACACACACCACCCGTGCAAATGTGTGGTATGGTGTGTGATACATGCACGCGCGCACGCACACACACAAACACACACACACAGAGGTTAAGATGAGAATATACATAATTACAGGAGGAAAAGTGTAACCTTGTAAGTGTAACCTTGGGTCTTCAGCATGGCTATGACATATTAATCACACACACACACACACACACACACACACAGAGGCTGCAAATGCGTGTCTTCAGCATGTCTTTGCCAAATTAATCAGCAGCCAAACTTGGATGAGCCTGCGATCTGCGCATCTGACTCTTTAACTGTAACAGAAGCGCTTCCAGCCATTTCATTAATGGCATCTCACATTCTCTGCTGCAATCTGTGTGTGTGTGCGTATGCATGTGTGTATGTGTGTGTGTGTGTGTGTGTGTGCGTATATGTTTGTGTGTGCGTGTGTTCCACGTACAGCTTTCCAGCTGCATCTTGCAACGCTGTGTGTCCATTGGAAACAGAGTGAGGTCCAGAGGACAGGACAGAGTGATGGATAACCTGTACACAAAACAAACAAACAAACAAATAAAAGACACTGAATGAATTACAAAAAAAATACACCTGATTGATAGTATCCATGGAACAAAATGCCCAGTTCCACCAGATAATGTACATTATTGCACTATCCGTAGTATCTGTGTGAATCTGAAACACATAGATGTGAGACAAAAGTGCATGTAATGTGTTAATTCACCATGAGCAGACACACCACAGGAAGGAGCTCAGTTACTCAACACTGATTGGTTCAGCCAGACAGCATATTTCAGCATGCAGTGTGATTGTTTGTAATACATCCTGGCACATTATGGTTCCAGACTATGGAAAATGTTCATTTGAAATACTTTCTTTTTAAAAAAACAGGAACAGTCTGTTATGGGAGTTTCTTCCCATTTGTCTATTATTAGATGGTTTTGGGGTTGTGTGCATCATCTCATCCGTACAGACAGCTCAAATATAGAAATCAGTCAGATAGAAAAAGAGAATGCATATACCCCAAAAACAAACCCTTTAATACCAGAGAAACGACACACGAGGGAGCTCTTATAGCTTACGCTGTCTTTGTGGGCAGTAAAGGAAATGAAAATTCTTGCGCTACACATTAAACCAGTGTGTTCTGAATACTATTTCACTAAAAAGCATGGGAGTTGTGTATGACAACAAAGTGCACTCAGCACAGAGAGGGAAAGAGTGTGTGTATGTGTGTGTGTGTGTGTGCTTTGAATAATGTTAGCCAAAAGAAAAGACTTTGGTGTTGTTCGCACACGATTGAGGAGGTTCTACGCTGAGAGAGAAGTTAAGGCATCACAACAGGCACAGAGTCTCGTGTCAACGCAGCACAGAACAACTACAGATAAGAGAACCTTGAAGATGTTCCCTCTTCACAATAAGCTGAATTCCATGGAGAATAATGTGTGTGTGTGTGGGCTACACTAGTGCAGCTATCTCCCAATGAATGATTGCGGGGATGGTGCCAGCTCAAAAAGCCTTTTGCAGCACAAGGATAAATTCTTAATAGCCTTCCTTTCATATTGTGGAAAGCTAAAGCCACACGTCATGTTTACTTAAAACATCCATTAGCACATGAAAGGCCTTCATGTGTCTCTGAGTGTGTCTACATCACATTAGCTGTACTGTACTGTACATACAGAAACACACACACACACACACACACACACACACACACACACAAATGCACGCATAAGCACAGACACACAGTCTAATATACATACATATAGACACACTCAGACACATGCGCATACATGCACAGAAACATGGTCATATACATGCATGTGCCCTCTTTCACACACACTTTCTTTCTCTCTCTCTCACACACACACACACATTCACATACACTTGCACAAACCACAGAGGCACATGTATGCAGCTGATGACATGAGAGGTTCCGGCCGAAGCCTTGTTACGCACATATTTCAGTAAGGATGTGGGAACTGTGCTTTGACACACACACACTCTCACTCTCTCTCTCTCTCCATGGGCTATGACATAAACAGCAGACCACTAGCGTGTGGCACACACACACTTATTCTCCATGTCCTTTTGACACAAACAGGAGAGACCACTAGCATGTGTCTCCACCGCAAGTTAAACAGCGGGATGCACATTCCTACCAGAGGATCCTTCCTGTGCGGGCTAATGGAGCAGGCTAGCACTGGCTAGTGGGTTTGGGTTTGGGTAACATAGCGTAGTGTAGCAGTGGGGGGAGGAGAACATTGCTTTTATACCTCACTGTTTTAACACATGGAACAGAAAATAAACCAAGACACCAGGAATGTAGACTGCAAGAAAAGGAAAGATCAAGGAAAGATAGAGGAAGGAGAGAGTGGGGGATAGAGAGAGAGAGAAGAGGAGAGCATAAGAAGGAGAGAGAGGGAGAGTGAGAGGGATATTGAAAGAGACAAGTTGGAGGGAAACTCTTAATCTTAATCATACATTGCAAATCCCTCGTCACACTTTCCTTTCAAAAGATCACACAACGAGTTATTCCTGTTTCTCAGTGAGTTCAGCCTCTTCAGTCTCTCCATCAATGCAAAAAGTGTGTGTGTGTGTGATGGCACACACACTCGACAGATTGGCTTCCTGCAGCTGATAGCTGGGCGATCACTGTCAGAGACAGCACACACGCGGATGGTAAGGTGATCACCCCAGAGTCCCCTGTGGGCCATTGAGGCATTAAGGATCTGAGATGCTACCGCATGAAAAACTCTCTCTCTCTCTCTGACAACATACACACACACACACGCACACACACGCATGCACACAATGCACCGTAAAGCCAGGCGTCGTGCATAATTCGGCAAGGAGCTTCCACTTCCCACAGCAAGCTTTCACGCTGCTGCTCGCCACAGATAACAGCTTTAGCGGTCGCGCATGGACGCAGCATGCCGTCTCTCTATTAGGTCACACTGGTTGGTAAAGTGTGTGTTCCAGAGACGCTCAGATTCACAATCTGCTGCAGAGAAGTGGAGCAATTGCTCACTTTTGTATTATGATCACTTCCTTCTTTTATATCCTTTGAGCAATTTAGTTGGGCCGACACGCTGATCTCAGAACCAGACTAGGAGATGTATGAAGAGGCTCTCCTAAAGTAATTAACAAGAGTGCTCATACTAGCACTACTGCACACCAAATGCATGCATCATTACTCTCTGATGCTTGTGAAATATGTATACAGTAACTGTTAATGTGAATGACAAATTTGTATGGTTTAGTTAGTACAAAACTAAGGCTGACTGTTTTTTTTTATATATTTCTTTATTTTTTAGTCAAGAACTTATTGACTGAATCCTAGTATCCTCCATAAGTTCTAACCCCCAAACTAAAACATTTAACTGGCATGAATCAGCCAATCATGATGTTGATTCAAGGTTCAGGGCTAATGGTTAGGGGGAAACATTGAGATTCTTTAAAAAGCAAAGAACAAGAACAAAAATAAAATAAAAAATCAACTTGAAGGCGAGTGACAGACTGAGTGCCTTGTATTACTTTGCTGGCAGTCTCTAGCAGTCACTCAACAGGAAGTACAAACTATAACAGCAACCCCCCACCAGGCCGGTAGCAAGGAAAAGTCAACAATTTTAACAGCATGGAGAGGGGCATAGTAACAAATATAACATCTGAGCAGGCGCAAGGACAATCACGGAAATCATTTTACAAAGGTCAGGCTGACAAAGACTATTTTTAAACAATTTTTTGTGTTTTTTCAGCGTGCAGGTGAATTTGCTTTGTGCAATCAACACTTTTATACCCACCGCAGTCTTCATTGCATGTTCATTACAAACAACCTCAGCATGTGCACACGCACACACACCCACACCCACACACACACACACACACACACACACACACACTGCTCACCTCATGCTGATTAGCACATCTCCGTTGCGGAAGATGAAGAGCAGGATGTTCTCCTGTGTGACATCGTGGAAGTTGGCGCTCTTCTCATTGGCAAAGAACAGGTCAGGCTTCCACAGGCATTTAAACATCTTGGGGTCTACCGTCAGTGAGTCAGACTTGAAGTCCGGTGGCAACCGTAGGCGGGGGTCATTCCAGCGCTGACGCAGGAAAATGTTCACCCTGTAATCCTACACACACACAAACCACACACACACACACACACACACACACACAATCAGAAAATAAATATTACCCAAGGGGGTTGTATATTCATAACAGGGAGAATGTCATTACTGCCACAGTGTGCAGTCCAGTGAAAACAAATCAGTTAAATCTGCTGATGAACCATCGATATGTGAGATTAATTTCTTTTTTTCCCCTGAACATGTCTGAGGGACCTGGTGTGCTAACAGAGGATTTGTCTTAGAGGTGTACCGTCACAAAAGGAAATTGAAATGAGATGCACCCTATGATGCAGTGATTGATAGAGAACAGGGATGCAAACTCAAGACAATATCATCAAAAGAGTGGTATTCCATATGAATCAAGAGGGAGAAAAAAGTGTGTGTGTGTGTGTGTGACTACAGAGAGAACGTGAGAGGTTATCAGATAGATGTATTGATAGATGTTTTGTAAGCAGGTCTGTAGTCCTCTGCTGTCAGCTTCACTGAGACTCTTGCTTGCGTGAAATCGTCACTCATCAATCTGGATGCCAAACACAGCACGGCTGTCACCACACTGATGGCTCACATCACTAGACCTGAGGATAACATTGCACAGGTGAGAGTGCGTGTAAAGAGGGAAGAGTGTGTGTGTGTGTGAATTTGTGTATGGGGGAGGGAGAATGTGTGTGTTTCTCACAACCTCCGTGGCATGTTTTCATTGACGTTTCTTTGGATGAAGTGGGTTCATGTCAGTAGAGGTCAGGGGTCACACAGCTGCGACACCATGGCAACTCCCTATTTACATTTCACACAACAACACCATCAGAGACCTGCCCAGGGGCTTCTACATTTATATATGCATATATGAGCCTCTGTGAGTGAGTGTGTGTCTGAGCATGTGTGTGTCTCCATATGTTTGTGTGTGTGTGAAACAAAAAGATAGCGGTCAAAATTGAGCAGTGGAAAAGAGAATGCTGTGTGTAGTATCTTTTGTGTATCTGTGTGTAGTCTTTTATCTTTTTTATGTCAAATTTGGTGCACGATGGTGGCTGTGTGCATCTGTGTCTGTGTGTGTGTGTACCTGCGTGCATGTGTATGTCTCTGTGTGTTCGCATATTTCTGTGTGTTTTATAGGTGATGACAGCTGTCCTGAACTATAGGTTGATCAGAGTGGACAGAGGAAAGAGTGTGAAGATAGATGACATGCCAAATAAATGGCACACACTCCAGCTGCAGCATCTTTCAATGTGTATGTGTGCATGCGTGTGTGTGTGTACGTGTGTGTGTGTGTACATGAGAACGTGTCTATATATGTGTGTCCATAAGTGTATGTGTGTGTGTGTGTGTGTGCGTGTGTGTACATGAGAGCGTGTCTATATGTGTGTGCCCATAAGTGTAAGTGTATGTGTGTGTGTGTGTGTGTGGGGTAGGTGTGTTTGTGACGTATTCTGATCAGAGTGAAAGTTTTTCAGGAGTGGTGAATGAAGAACTGAAGACAGCTGCTTAATATAGATTCAACTCATCCTAGTCTGTGAGCTCAGAAATGAAGAGTTCTGTCTTCAGGATGGGCTCCACAGCCACACACACACACACACACACACACACACACACACGCATACATCTAAGTCGCTGTGTGTGTGTATGAGTATGTGTCTGAGCATCCCTGCTGCTGACAAGGTTTCTCTGCGGGGCATGAAACACACTCATCTGATCACCGCCCAGCTGAGAGACCACGGGACACTCCCGGCATGACGGAACCGACAGCGATCACCACATGAGATGCGCCAAAGAATCAGAGAAGCCTACCCCAGCCCATCTGATGATGTACTTCACGCTTGTGAGTCTCTGTGCCTTGGGAGTGTTCTGTCTGTATTTCTGTGTGAATATCACATCTGATCACCCCTGTCTATGCCAAGGCACAGTGTTCAGTCTGTATGCCTGTCCGTGGTTCACAGCTATGTCTCTGTGTCTGTGCTAGGGTCTGTGCCTGGTGTCTGTGCCTAGGCATCTTTGCCTAGGTGTCTGTGCTTGCTTTCTGTGCCAAAGGACAGTGTTCAGTCAGTGTCTTTGTCCATGGTTCATATTTATGTTTCTGTGTCTGTGCTTGAAGTCTGTGTCTGGCAACTGTGCCTTGGTGTCTGTGCCTGGCGTAGCAGTGATTTAATGAGAGACAGAGACCAGGGATAAATCCCTAGATCAGCCAACTCCCGCCTGACATCTGACATCTATCTCACGTCTGATGTTTTTTTACATCGCTTTACCTCTTTGAAGTATTATTGATGTACTTTTTTTCCCTCCCATGCTCTTCTTCTTCTTCTCCTATGCTGATGGCGAGGGAATGACGGCTCGGAGGACAGAGGGAAAAGTTGCTGGGCTTATTGTCTGATTCACAGCCATTCACATTCCACAGGGTTGTTAAGATGGATGTCACAGCCAAAACCCAACAGCCTGCTTCAATTTTAATTCCACAGTGTGGTTGTGGCATGTATGTGTGTGTGTGTGAGAATGTGTGTGTGTGTGTGTTTGTCTGTGTGTGAGTGTGTGTGTGTGTGTGTGTGTGTGTGTGTGGGGGGGGGGGGGGGTTGCAGAGCCTGGGCCTGGCGCATAGTGGCTATGAAGGGGATAAATCGCTCTCAATATTCACGGCTCCTCAGGCAATTACATTAAATTTCTACTAATCAAAAATCCCTTGAATCATTTATGCAGGCAGAAAGAGTGACAGTTTTGTGATTGATATGTACTTTTTAACCATCATTTATGACTGGGTTTAAGAGAGTTTAAGAGAGAGAGCAGTTACGAGGGAAAGTAGCGATGGCGTCTTTAAAACAGTGTTACCGAGGAGACTGTGCGACCTTGGATTTAATCTCCTCCATTATCCTTTAAAGGGCTTTTTTTACACAAGCAATTAAGAGATCCACTCAGATCCTTCATAAAGTGCCAGTCTGCATTAAGCAGCCATAATATGCTACGCTAATATCTACGGTAGGACTCAGATTGACTACAATATGAGGGCCTCTCTTCTCAGCAGTCGACTGCAGAGTGATGGGGATGGCATCTCACCATGGTGGTCTCCTGGATGGACCCAAAGCTGTTGATGAAGATGTTCACTCTGTCTTCCACTGGTATTCCTGTAGATTCACACAGAAGAAAACACCATGTAATGTTAATTATATAATACTATACTGTATATCTAATGCATTAAATGTGCCACGAGTCAGTTGTCCATTGACACTGAATGTTGTAACATGCAGTGTAATGTGAAAAAAGGCCTTGGTGTTGATCGACCACTGTGTCAAATTCCCTATTCTACAGAACAAGGAATTGAACATCTTTTCTTTTCCAGTGGTTGTTGCCTGTCTAAAAAGCCTCTGGTAAATTCAGTCAGATTCTCATAGCACTGCAATGTTCTTTTGCTAGTGTCATAAAGTCTCACACTGAATTCTTTGTCACATCTTTCTAGTCAAGTCAAGGAAAAGTGGTTAAGACAGGACACCTTTTAATATTCAGCTGCTGTAAAATGTAATAGTATAGTGTGGCCATATATGCACCAGTGCAGAGCGGATGGAGGATGGGGAGGACTGTCGTGGGGTGTTATGAGGTAGGCAATCATGCCATCATGCCCAAAATCCATTAGTGGGGTGGGGTGGTGGTGGTGGAAACATCCTATTCAATTTGAGTTGGCCCAGGACCACTGGCATGAGAACAACTCAGGAATCAAATACAGATTTGGGGTCTTCTTAGGAGAGGCTGTTTGTCTGAGCTTTATGTTTGTCAATTGACTAATGAGACACTTTGGAATATGTGTGTATGTTCATTGTTGTGTGTGTGCACATGTGTGTGGTGGTGTGGACAATTGTGTGTGTGTACATAAGGTGGGGGTGAAGACTCTGACAAACAGTGAGAGGAGAGGAGAAGCACGATGACGAGGAGCTGAAGAGCCAAGCCCTTACCTTTGAAGTTGGGTCTGATGCGGGGGTCGTAGCTGATCAGTAACCTGTTCAAGATGTTGCTGGTGGAGTTGGCAGGGACGCGAGCCAGGTCCTCTGAAGAGAGCTGCCTGCAGGGACCAGAAAGAGCAGAGACCAGGGGCTGAAAATCCACCAGACAGAAAGCGTCTGCCCCATCAACCCATCCCCAAACCATCCTGTGTGTGTGTGTGTGTTGAGGTGGGGGTGGAGGGGCTGCAGTCAGACGGTGTGTGTTTCTGATTAAGTGATTACTTCAAACGCAAAGTAAATGTGCCAGGAGACGGAAGAGTGTGTGTGTAGTGGGATTGTCTGGGTGCAGGAAATCTCATGATGGCAGTAGGCCATCTATATATATGTGTGTGAGTGTCTGTGAGTGGATGCGTGTGTAAGGGAGTCTGAGTGTGTATGTGGATGCCAAGAATGATAATGTGTGTGTGAGTGTGCGTGTGTGTGTTAGGCCAGACTCTAAACTCTATTAAGTCCTCCTGGGTGGCATGTAACCATCTGAGCTTTGTTTAGAACTGTATCCCACTGGGAACATTCTAATTTATTTACATTACATGAACTTACACAAATTATAGGATGGATTTCTAACGCAAGACTAAAGAGTAGCTTTATCCTATAATCAAAAGGTCTCTCGTAATATGTGGCAGGTGGAGCTTGCTCTCTCTACCTTTCTTTTTTCCCTTCTGAGTCTCTCTATGTCTATCCTTTTCTCTTTGTCGCTTTCCCTGTCTCACTCTCTCTTCATTCCTTTCTCTCTCTCTTTCTCTCTCACACACACAAAGAAGCATGTACCAATACACACACACACACAGGCACATACACATACACATATACACACACACACACACACACCCTTTCTCTAGCTACAAACCCATATAAACCGTGATGGGTGGGAGAGTTGCATCTGTGTCTGGGTTATATTGGAGTCTGTCTAGCACAGAGGTGTGGGGAGGTGACAGCTGAATCAAATCTGAAGTTATAAATCCACTGGGACTCGTTTCGAACGCCTCTTCTGTCTTCTGCCTCCGTTTCCATGGAGCAGTGGAAATGGAAATTACCCATCATTCCATTGCTCTCCCAGTATAAATGCATACATACAACACACACTTTATTCTGTCAGCAATAGATCTGTCAGACTCTTCAAACATTCAGCTACAGATCTAATTAGCAGGTGCAAAGCTATTGGCCAATTCAAGCTATTCAGAATATATGGGTCTGGTTGAGAAGACCTTTGTACACTATACTATTACATTTTACAGCAGCTGAATATTAAAAGGTGTCCTGTCTTAACCACTTTTCCTTGACTTGACTAGAAAGATGTGACAAAGAATTCAGTGTGAGACTTTATGACACTAGCAAAAGAACATTGCAGTGCTATGAGAATCTGACTGAATTTACCAGAGGCTTTTTAGACAGGCAACAACCACTGGAAAAGAAAAGATGTTCAATTCCTTGTTCTGTAGAATAGGGAATTTGACACAGTGGTCGATCAACACCAAGGCCTTTTTTCACATTACACTGCATGTTACAACATTCAGTGTCAATGGACAACTGACTCGTGGCAGTTGCAAATATGCTGCATTTTGACTAAAAAGCCAAAAAGGCAGTCATTTGTGGTACAATAAACCCTGCCACAAAGCCCATCAACAACCAGGCTAAAGTCAGATAGAAAACCATTACACATTTGCCTTGTGTAAATGCCTAACCATTAAGACTAACAAGTTGTGTGCATCAGTCCAGCAAATGCTACTGACGTGGGTTTATTTCACTTAGTTATTTAGGACTAATAAAAAAAAGAAACTTGACCACAGTCCGCAACCAAGTGTAATTTACAATGTATCTATGTTTTTAAGGTAGTTAAAATGATGAATGAGAGAATACTTCACCTTAAGATATGACTTTACATTTACATTCTGCTGGTTATGTAATGCTTAACTAACTCAGTGGGGGTATAGGAGGTCGAAGAGTCATTGGGAAAAACATAAACACAATCCATTTGCATACTGTAAGCTGTTTTCCTCCACCTACACTACAGTATGCAACTGGCAAGAACAACTTGATGTGTCAGCCAAAGCTTCCTTATGGTGCCAAATTTACAACGGCACTCAAGAGACCATAAAGACACATCATCATGAGGACACCTGAAAGGCATGTTAAGCCAGTTAACAGTTTTAGTATCCAAAAAGAATCAGATCCAGCTAAACATGCATGCCAACTGTTGACTCAGCCTAACTTGTCACCAGAGAAATTACTGAAACTGTAAAAAATAATTCACAGAAACAATTGTCTGTACAATAAACATGTACAAACAAATCCATTCTTCACATACAGAAAAATCTACAAATACTGTCATTTTAACACCTATAATTCATCATAAACATTTGCACACAGCTGTATTTTTTAAAGTTCAACAATAAAAAGATACTTTATGTGGGAGACTGTAAGAAATCTGGCAGAATTCACATTTTCTGTATACTTTCACAGTCATGATTGTATTACAGTTAATTGCAAGACCACATAATTCACTGCCCTCTAGGCAAAAATGGCATGACTGGTTACTACAAGCAATGAGGTAAAAATGGCACTCTCAAAAATCACCAAGCTTCAATGCTTATGATGAGATTTGTTGGTATACAAATCTCCTTAAATAAACATTCATCACTTTAAAAAAGTATCTCATGTCCCTGAAGTAGCAGCTAAATTTTCATCTTTTCATAAGGAAATCATTAGGAATCATCTCAGGAAACTCATACAGACAATTTAGCTACTGCATGGAAGAGTGACCTTGTGGCCATCTTATCTGCGGTACTTACGAAGGGCAGTAGACCTGCTTCCCCTTCTTCTTGCCCTTCTTGGTACCTTTCTCTTTAGCACAGCTTTCCTCCATCCATATGCACAGCACCAGCACCAGCAGCAGCAGAGTCACCTTCAGCAATTTCATCCTGCACGGTTGCAGCCACACCGTCTGCAGCAAATAAAGAAAGAAAGAAAAAAGAAAGAAAGAAAGAAAGAAAGAAAGAAAGAAAAGATTTGATTAATCACAAGCTCATTCACAAGTGCTGCAGTTGTGGGGTGAAAACTGACCCAAAAATAGAGCTGGATTTTGAGCAGATTGTCATAGCTCTGATTAGCATTGCATGGTTGAATGCCCAAAACAGGCTAGCGTCACATTAACTGGAGCACACAGTGTGGCAGCCTGGCCGGCTGGCCATCACAGCCTCGGAGGTTAAAGAGAAGAGAACAGGAGAACTGCATTGGAAAGAGAATTCAGCTGAGAAGCACTCAACCCAAACTAATTGTGTAGCTTCACTAACTGAACTGTGTGGGCTATCAAGGTCATGGATTCAATGGCCAAGGAGCATGCATTGCATACTACTAAAAATGTACACTTGACCTATATAGTTTTTACGAATCACAAGTCCTTTTGGTAAATGAAAACAGTCAATAAAGTCTTCTTGCAGGCCTGCTTCAGTGACATTGGCATGTCTTCTTAGAGGACAAACACAGTCAGGTGATCAGGAGGTGGACTTAGATTTATGTCCCAATGCTGTTTCAGGAAGCTTTTGCAAGCAGTCAGACAGTCCAGGGCCTCGACTGGCCTAATCCTCATTCCAAACACATCACTGCTGTTTTTCGACCTCTATGTCTGTCTGATAATGAAAATAATGTATTTCCGAGGTGACGTAAATGAAATGCGAGATCTAGAAATGGCTCTGAGGAGCCCTGAACTGTGGTGAGTACAGCGCCAATGCCGTCGAGGTGATGCTTCTGAGAGCAGATTGATGTGATTCCGATACGGAACCCCCAATTTACTCTGAGGATTCCCCTACGTGGGCTGCTGCCAGGTCTCTGTCTAGACGCCTCTAAAGTGTGCCTCTCCTTGGCCGCTCTGGCTGACTATTCATCGTCTGGAGCAGAAATGGGCTGCTGGCCACACTCATGAAGCTGTTTGCTTGCAAGCAAGACAGAGCCTTGGTTTGGGAAAAGCGAGAGCAGGTTTCATAGATTCAGCAGATTCTGTAAGCTAATGACTAACCTCCTTTGACATTGGAACAGCACAACCTGCAGAAGACACACACACACAATAAGAAACAAAAAGAGAGGGAATAGAAGTACATATACAGGAGAGACAGGGAGAGGAGAAAAGGAAACAGAAAAAGGAAAGAGAGACAATAAACATAGCTGGGAGAGACAATGAAGACAATAAAGCAGTGACTGGTGAAACCTGACAGAGAGAATAAAAGTCAGAAATACAGAAATACAGAATAATAGAAATTGTGCATTAAAATGAATACAACAAATGAGTTCCACAGAAAGAAAGAAATAAAGAAATAAAGAATCCCTCCTCTCTCTCTTTTTTCCCCTCAATTTCTTGGCTGAATGCCCCTTTCTTATATTCTTCCCCAGGTACAGACCCACTGCTTGACATCCTCTACTTCTTCATTAAAATGTCAGCACACAGACATATGACCCTGCAGCTTCTCTGGTGAAGAACATCAGCACGTGTCAGTTCACCTGACAGTTTTAAGGTCAGAGTTCCATTTCCTTGGAATTTCTTGGAGCATTTATCATCATATATCACCCCCATGCATCCTGCTGAAATGCAAATCACAGCACACTAACCCTACACTACACTAACACACTATACAGCTGCCTGTCCCTCAGGTCAGATGCGGAGAATATAAAATATGCCTTCATGTGTCCTTAAAATAGAGTGCTGTTACAAAAAACAAAAAAAACAAAAATAAAACATCTCATCTGTCATCACCAATAACTGTGCGTGTGTTGTGTGTGGTCCAATTCCAATTTACTAGTTCACATATTAAAGGAATTCGCCTTTAAATGGGCTCAGACTGGTTCGCTTACTTGACGTTAAGACATCACTGCATAAGACAAAGATAGAAAAGGCGCTTTAAGGTGGCCTCCACAAGGACGTGCTATGACCATCAGCATCGGCGCATTGCAATTACCTGACCAGCGCGTAGTAGGCTAATGTTTAGTAAAGCCTGCAGCCTACAGCCCGCACGAAAAACCGTAACCTATGGCATCACTACCTGTGGATGCAACGAGCATCAAGTGAGTTCAGCTGTCAAAAGGGTGGAGTGAAACCCAGGAGAACCGGACGCCTCTTTCAGCCCCTAAAGCAGAAACATCAGCGGCAGGTCTGGCAGCAGATGAGACGGAGCAACAGCGACCACCATGATGAGAGAGGGGGGTTGGGGCGAAGCAAGAGGGAAATAACATCGCATGACACCGTATGCCCGCGCCATGCCAGCACATCGCATGCAAACGATAACGGGAAGAAAAACAAACCAGCATATTTATTTTGCTTGTTAAAAGAATAGGGGCGATTTTACTCACCATTCTTTGCCGATAAACCGACGACTGAACACAACAGCGACTGGAGACAGCTGACAGTGCAAAGAGTCGTTAGAGAACCTTCATGACCAAGTGCGGTCCGTATCGCCTGCTTCTCCGCCTTTCACTCAAAGCTGATGAGAACAACATGCCACTTTTCCATCGCCGCCAGTTTTATTGTTATTCCGAATCATAAACGGGGTTTTAATGTTATTTGGCAGAATGCATTAGGTGTCCAATTGCCTTGACTAAGGATGCTCAAGATGGAGTCTTGGCGTGTGTGCACCTGTCATGCAACATGCGCAGTAGCGGTCTTCATGGATCTCAATTCAGCGCAACGCCTCACCAGCCGGAGCGATAGCGCCTTGGTGGTTATGTAAGGCCAGAAGGCTAAAGCCACAGCTTATTTCCACCAAGCTTCCAGTATTACATCCACCACAGTTTTTTTTGTTGTTTTATTCCAAACCCTAAAAGCTCGCAGATTAAAAAGAGACCAAAGGAAAGTAAATATCAGGCATCACTTAAATAACACCAATTGGATTGCCAAAATATCTCTGAGGACTGCTTCTCAAATTCTCACATAAAATATGATCATCCTTATTATTATATATATATATATGAACATCCTTTTTTCATAGCTTTTTGTCAGTCAACTTTTAACAGTATCAATCAAATATATCCAAATATATAGTTTTGAGATAAAGAAATGGCAGCTACATAGTCTCATAGAGGACAAATTGAGATATATGGATACAAAAATAAGGGGTGAGGGGTTATTTCTCATGTACATTTTAGCCATCACAAGAATATTGCACTCTCTCCTCTCTATAATGGTATATGGCCATTAGAAGGTGAAGAATTCCATTAAAATACACAGCGGTTACTGTAAAAAGACAACTCAGAGGATTGTTTGCCAACCTGATGTATGGATAACTGCCAACACTATGGAAGCTTGTCTCTGTCTGTGTTAATCTGTGTATGTGTGTGTGTGTGTGTGTGTGTGTGTGTGTGTGTGTGTGTGTGTGCTAAATGTGTGCATGAGTGATTTACATGCACACACCTGTGTGTTGTAGGCCTATACGTTGGGGGTTGGAGTAGGGAATGTAAGGTTCTATGTAGATAAATACGCACAATGGATATTTTGGGGGTTGGTAGTGAGAACTGTGTGTGTGTGTGTGTGTGTGTGTGTGTGTGTGTGTGCATGGGTGTGTGTGCTTATTGCTTCCCATGCAAAATTAAACCACGTTCACCAAACTGAGTAGAAAAGAAAACGGAAGTAAGAGAAAGAAAGAGAGAGAGACAGATGGAAGGAGCAGGATGAGGCTAGAGGGAGAAAGTCAGAAAAATGGACAGATGGAGCAAAGGAGGGAAAGTCAGGGGGAAAGGGAAAAAACAAAGAGTCAAAAAGCAGCCAAAAATGTTATGATCAGAATCCAGCATCTTTTTTTCTGATTAGAGATCTGTGGGGTTGCTGTTTGGTGAGGTTCATCTTGTCCATGAATTGGAGAAATGTCAGCCTTTAAAGAAGCATGGAAATACTGATTACCTGATACTAATTACCACAGTCCACCATGGTATGCAGCCTAGTCCTAATGATTCAGGCATTGCTCACTACCGACATCCAATACCTCCTCACACTCTGGCAGAAACTTGGCTCAGCAATGGCCCTTCATCCTGCTATAGGGATGATGGGTAAGGGACACACACATGGAAACATACACACACACACGGAAAGAGAGAGAGAACATATGTATAGTAAATTCAATTAAAGCCATGCAGCTGAACCATGTTTGACAATTCCATATCCAATGCATGCCACTACAATGCTTACAATCAATCAGTGGCTCATCTGGAACAAAGGAGGCCTTGTTCTCAGGTTAATGCTCAACGCCTGGCTTGCGGCCCTCGCTCTGACCGACACCACTCGGGCGAATCCAAAAATATGCCATTGTGAGTGTGTGTGTGTGTGTGTGAGAGAGAGAGTGTGTAGTGGTGGAGGGATTCATCTGATCCCAGTGTGGTATTGTGTTTGGCATCCATCCGTCCCGCGCCCTATCAGTGCGAGCTGATAGTGTTGACACATTCCTCGCCTGAATGCACAGAAAGGCGGTGGTGACAGAGCTGGTGGAGCCACTTCGCTTCCCCTTGAAAAGAGAGCTTAAGGGGAGGGGGGGGTGGTATTGACTTTCAAGGGGCAATCAGGCAGGTTTTTTATCTGCGCTGATAAAGTGTTGGGAAGGGCAGAGATCTGCAGATGCGAAGCCCGGGGGTGCAGCCAAGAGTTGAGATAATCTGACTTAGCACTGTGGATTTAGCATTGCAACGTTAATACTGGCCAATGTTGAGTGTGTGTCAGAATTACACAACCAAATACCTACCCACACACCAATATGTCATGCATCTACAAACACACACACACACACACACACACACACACACACACAATTTAAAGATATGACAGATAGACAAATGTAGCGTCAAGGTGTACCACCAGGTGTCTCTAGTCTCAAGGCAGAATGCCATTATTAGTGACCGCCCTTCAAATGCACTATGGACTTGCAGTTCAACAGGGTGATTTGACTTAATTCCTAGAACCACATGAGAAATAGAGCGACCTGTTTTAGAAAATGCTTTTTGCTGTCTTGCTGTTATTGATAGAACAACTGTGTGCTTCATAGCGGCTTTGGTACAACTGTTTGTTACACATTGTATGGAACATATCCGTCTTTTATTCATCAGTGTGATAACTTGCATCTTACAACTTATTGCCTCTAAACTTAACAATAGCATGAGTAGGATGAGTTCAAAACTATGCCCATGCAGATATATTCACTTGGCTGTGTGAAAGAGGAAAGGCCGGGATAGAGGATAACTTTGTTATCACAACATTTTCTAACAGTCTCAAATCCAAAATCCATTTCTGTCATAACGGTCACCAATCTAAAATCCATTTCTGTCATAACGGTCCCAAATCCAAAATCGAGCAACTATTAACTGAGCAGTAAAAAGGTGGTCACTTGCAGTCAAGGCTTCCTCATGGAACAGGACTGCAGAATTAGCAACAGGTCCTGGACCACTTCTGTAGACTGAAACCAGGAAAAAATGAAGCAGTTTTTAGTATCCTTTATGATCTTTTATTGAGTGCAAACGGCTAAGGCATTGACACCCAGTGTCTTCCTCAGAGTCAAATCTATCAACTGAGTTTGATCAACGATCGATCAACTGATCATGCAAAATGTCTTCCGCTATGAGACTACTATGTAAGGGGGTGGTGGTGTTGCCTTCAAACACTGTCGTGCAGTCTATACATGTTGCAACTTTCGGGCAATATTCGGGAAAGACTGATGTTCTACAGTACATAGCAGGCCTATTTGGATAATTAGGTCTAAATACTTTTGGTATACTTTTGGACTAGTGTTGTGAATGGAGTTTGTATGACCTCCAGGGGACCCCAGAGAGAGTGTGTGTGTGAGAAAGAGAGAGAGAGTGTGTGTGTGTGAGAGAGTGTGAGGGTATGTCTGTGTTGACAGTCAGTCTGATTCTGTGAGAATGCGGTGTGTTCCCCACTCTCTGCCACTTGTGAAATGCCTTTTGGACACGTTCCCCCTTCTCCTCAGCTCTGATTTCATGACATGGTGAGCCCCCCCATTCAGCGAGAATCCCCACCCCCATTACACACACACACACACACACACACACACACATGGACTCTCTCTCTCTCTCTTTCTCAATTTCCTCAGTTTATTGTGCTTCTTGTCTTAAATCAAAGTCAGAGTGATTCACAATACCACCATAGATGCTGGCAGAGGCATACCACACAGTCAGACATAGAGAGCAGACAGAGGGGAGGGGGATAGAGAAAGATGGAGAGAGAAAGAGAGATACAAATGACATTCAAACATACAGAAAGAGGGGGATGGGATGGTGGAAAGAAAGAAAGAAAGAAGGAAAGAAAGAAAAAGTGACGCATAGAAAAACAAGACAGAGAGAGGGAGAGAGAGAGAGAGATTCCTCTGACAAAGGTGCTGACATCTGCTGTAAGCTTTTTGGGGGTGGAATGTGATACTCCCTCTAGCACAAAGGAGCTGGCCTTCACTGCCCTGCCATTCTGCACATGAGCGCCTTTTTATGGCTGGCTAGCCCTGGGTCTAGCACTGGTCACAGGATGCAGTCAGGTAATTACATGGACAGCATCTGTCACTATACAGTACAGAGACTCCCAGGCCCAAATCTGGACAGCTGATGCTAGCCAAGAGAATGAGAACACAACACAACACACATACACACACACAGGCACATATGTGTGACAGAGACCCACAAACTTTTCATTCTTTATTTAGATTTCGGTGCTTGTTTAAAGTTTCTTGGAAAAGAGTTGCTGAGGTGTTGCATCATGTCTGTCTGAATCAGATTTGTGGTGTGTGTGTGTGTGACTTGTGCGTGTTCATACCTACTTGTTTTGACTATCCTAGGGCTTAGCAAGGAGAAACACGGCAGGAATCCAATGACGAGAAGATGAGAGTGACCACATGAAACGGCTGCCAGAAGGTGCCGTGCAGAACCAGGGCACGGAAATTAGATCCAGGAGGCAGCAGGTCTATGACTGCATTGTCTACCACTTTGATATGACAAATTGAGAGGTTCTCCAGCATCTCCCTATCATCGTATTAGGAATTGTTCTCATTTCGGAATGTTGAAACAAATGAGAGACGAAGTGATGAAAAGAGCGGGCGGCATAGCTAAGTAAACTTGGAAAAGCGAATGGAGGACGAATGTGTTCCAATTGGCAGGCTAGTTCCACTGCCAAACTCGTAAACATTTCACGTCCAAATGAATCAAATGATTAAAGGGCGTACATGGTGATTTGCCATAGGGGAACAGTTACTATAGCCAATGTGTAAATTGTGAGTCATTAGATTGGACGGGAAATAAAATACCATTAGTTCTTGACTAATGGTATTGTGATAAAGTGAAAATAAGCATAACGTTAATGACAAAAGTAATGACAAAGTTGAACAATAGCATAAGAAAGGATAGTTATTCACACATAAAGCAATTCTCAGTCTGAGTTTCTTTCTGATACTTGGTCATAAACGGCGAGAAAACGATTAATGCAACGAGGGAGCTGCAAAAGCGGCGCGTGTAGTGAACTAAGGTGCACACACATACAATTTTGGAAATAAGAGGAAAAACAGTGTTTTATTGAACCCAATTACAGTTGCAGCTCCTGCATGGTTCCCGCCTCTCCGGGGAGTTCCCTCCAGAAATGAGTTCGACTTTATGTATAGCACCTGTTGTGTCGTCACTTGGCAGTCTGCACTCTCCTCCCGACCCTCAGCCTTAGTCCACTCCAACAGTGAAGTTCGCACCGAGCGGCCGCACAGCTGAAAAGGAATTCTCCTCGCTTGTCCACATCCCTTCAACACGTCCCAGCTGCTTTTGCATTACAACTGTTTTTATGTGTTTTTTGGACAACAATTGCTGTGAAACCTATGAAAATCAAGGACAGTTCATCTCTGGAGAGCAGAATGCAAAATAACAAACTTATTCGGATTTCCAAAATCTGAGTGACTACTTTGGTGACCCGTTTAACACTATACATCTACAGTTACATAGAACTGCCATTTTAAGCTTAACTGGAATAAAAGGATGGTCCATATTTGAATTAATATTCATTCAGAAGCCACTCTGAAACTTTTCTGAACTTCGGCAACAGGTGCGTCCTACACTGGCTCTCCTGCGTAAAGGTGGTCTGAAAGTTATCGCAGTTAATGGAAAGCGTTCACAAACTCTTTTTCATTCCGGAATTAGTTTAACTGGTTGTCGCTTAACAGGATTATGAGGATACTTTGCCATCACCTACAGATGTTTCCAAAATCGGATTGGGGTCTTTTAAACGCATTTTCTGCGTGGTGATACAGACTCGCAGTATTTTATTGTAGCTGTCTCCAAGGAATCCAAATGATCCACTTATTAGTTGTGCTTCTCGTATCGTCTCTCCTACAACATGGTGTGGAAGCGGAATCGAGTCACATCAGTAAATTTCACCAGTCTGCAGCTAAGGAACAGAACGGTAAGTGGAGCTGCCTCATTCCTATAACATCAAGCTCGTGTTTGTGCAAGTCTGTAGCCCCTTTAACCGGTCACGTAGTTACCTTCTCACTCACCGCCTTGCTTCCGCCACTGAACGGCCCACAGGCCAACACTGTCGCCTCACAACATCTTGCTTGAGTTTAGATGTCAATGAATGACCGCGTTTTATTCGGTTCAAACAGCATTATCCTGGGTAGGAAGTGGAAATTACCTTTAGCTTTCATGTGTGCCGGTGTGTGTGTGTGTTTAGAGGGGGGAGTTGGGGAGAGGGGTCCCCTGAAACCTGTGTACCACAAGAAGCGATTACTCTGTGTTGGCAGAAAGGGCCCATTCATTCATTCAGTGCGAGTAGCCCGCAGCTGTGTAATTTGCTTAGCCTCTGAACCTTGCCGATTTGCTGAGAGGGCTTGTAAAAAACTGGCTTTCGTCAACGATTCTATTTAACATACTCTTAAAATTCAAATAAACTAGAGTGGGGGCCAAGGTTGTGACAGCCGTTCTGGACACATATGTCCAACACTGGCCATTTACAAATTACAGCTGTTTGTTGACGTATAGGGGTCGCATGTACCCCTTAACGTCAGCTACAATGACTGCTTGTGAGGTCGGTAAAATAGTCTATTTTTTCTGAGAATAATAATCTGTCTGATTAATGCCAAGCCAAAATAACAAACAGCAAACTCATGGATGGATTTGGGCTACTGTATAGACGCCCTGTAAGCTTACCCCGATCTCACAGAGGGGGCAATTGCCATTCTGATCACGCTGCAATCATTTGAATAGTTTGTAGGTCAATAGGCCCATATGGATTAGTATACTTATGGTGTAATTGCAAGCAACTGCATTAATACCTAGGCTTAGCTCATATGGTGATATGTGGGACGCAAGGATGGAGGGATTCTACATTAACTAAGCTCATTCAGAATATTACATTAAGTTTCATTGGAATGCACTCAGAAGTTGTTGACACCATTACCAGGACAGCTTTTAATCACACCAAAACACATTCAAAACCCAAGACATTGGATAGGGAAAGGGGGACCTTGCTTACTACCACTAATGTGCCATTATGGGTCAGAAGGTTTACCACTCTCACCTTTCCTTCAAGGAGGCCAAACAAACAGATAAGCATGCAAATGCATGCAAATGCAAGAGGAAACACACACACACACACTCTCACACACACTAAGCCTGGAGGGGTTGTATTGTGAGTGTGCCTTAGTGTCACTCCTAAGGGTTTGGACATGCATGGCTGACCGCCACCTTATCTGTCTAACCTTGAGGGTATAAAACGGATCCAATCCAGTTTAGTTAGGTGCACGATCAGGGAGGCACAGTCTGTAACTGAACCCTCAGATTTTGGCCATTAGATATGGATAGTACTTATACTGACTAGAAATAAGTCTGTCTCTTAAGGCACTGGGAAATGAACCTCATATACACCTCTACTATACTGTAATTGGATAATATGGGAATCCTATCAAACAAAGACCAATCAAACACCACCAAATGGGCAACATAGGTTTCCATTATTCTATCAGTTCATTGTATGCACATAGCCAATGGTTTTGCCATTTGGACCTCATTGTTTTATATTTAGTTGAATACACTGAATATCCAGTGTGTGTTACTGCACTTTTTGGCAGCTGTCTTTTCATATTAGTGTCAGTGTAAGATTGCTGTCTGCTGTTCTTCATACCTGAAAACATCAAGGCTGTGACACTGCACTAAATGTTATCGCATTTAAAGATTAAATAAGGTGACCATTCACATAATTTGAAAATCAATCAGTGAATGTGGTCCTGTGTTGAACATGCAAAGGAGTCTTGATGTGTTTCAAACTGTCCAGTAGAGGTACAAAGCTGGACGTATATAGGATGGTCTGCTTCTCCAATTACTAATGGCAGCCCCATTCTGAGACACACTCTCTTACACACACACTCACACATACACATTCACATACAAGTATACACACACACACACACACACACACACACACACTCTCTTTCTCTCTCATGCACAGACACTGCCTGCAGATACAGAGTTTCTCTGTCTCTGTCTGTCTCTCTGTCTCTCTTTCTCTATCACACACTCACACGCACGCACACGCACACACACACACACACACACACACACACACACACACACACACACTCAAATGCCTGTGTGAGCAGAAGAGCGTGTAAGAAGAGGAGAGCAGATTGCTCCTCTGTTGCCCCCCAGTGCGGCCGCTCTCCCCTCACCCCTAATCTCATGTTGCCCCTCTCAGCGACACCCGAGGCCCGAGGGAAGTGTGCGTGGTCTCCAGATTACAGGATTAGAGGGTAGGAATGGGGTTAAGAGGGCTCATCGGCCCCACTCACCCGACGTGTGGCTCCCCACGTAGGACCCCACCAGGGATGCCTCACATACTGTACCATTGTTCATTGTGCTTTCACCACTTCCATGCTATAGCAACTGCCCCTCAGACACACATAATAAACACATGTACACACACACACACACACACACACACACACACACACACATAGAGCACAGGCCCTACTGCAGACACACACATACACATACACGCATGCTCACACACATACACACTCTCTCTGTCCCTCTCTCTCTCAGACACACACACACACACACACACACACATTCAAAGAAATGTCAGAAAAAAGGACCTCTTTAAAGTTCGATATGGGGAAAGGCAAAGGCTCCTGAGGGCAGGAATATGGTTGCCCACGACTGGAAAGAGGCCAACAAACTGTCCAAAAAGATTACTCAAACAGCCTTTTTAAAGCAGTAACAGGACATGTGTGTGGTAATATTTTCATTTAAAAATATTATTTATATATGGTAAAGTTTTTTTCATTCATTTATAAGGTTGGAAACATCCACTTGTTTGTGCCTCAGGCTATAACAATGCTATCTATGAAGAATAATATTATCCAAGAGAAAGGAATGGGGAAGAAAGAGAGAGAATCGAAATGAGACCATTTTTTGCTCATGCTCATTTTTTGAAAATGACTCATTTTGCCAACATAAATCAGCCAACCAAAGAAGGTATCTGCCAAAATATTTTAAGGGGCATTCCAGGCAAACACATACAATACAAGCTCAGCGATGTTCCCTGTCGGCATATGGTCTTACACAAGCATGTAATACCAGTAAGAAATGCTGTTTTCATAGCTGAGATGAGTACAGGAAAGTGTCTTGAATGAGCTCTTGCTCCTCCCCTCTTTGCTTCTTTTTTTCAGAGGTCTCTTTTTTTGGATGTGCGTAAAGACCATGACTTCTTCTCCAGTGCTCCAGCATAGCTTTCCGTGTCCACACCATCCCTCTGTTGTGTTAAGTGGTTTCCATAGCGTCTCCGTTTATACTTAAGCCTGGAAATGTGGACGGGGATGTAATATCTGCCCCAGGGGCTACATGAGGATGGCGAGTGCCCTGTGAGCCTGTAATGGGTCACAAATATTTCCTGCCTGTTCCTCTCGTGGACAAACGGGTCTGTGTTGCGGGCAGAGAAGGCTCTCAGCTAACCTGAGTTTCAGTGTTCTTTGGAGGGGAGACCCAGACATGGGGAGATGGGATAGGTTTTTACTTATTGCCCTTACACACACACACACACACACAAACAAACACACACATGCATACAGTACCCATATAGGCCAGGTATGTGCACACTCACAGACAAAATACATGCTGTATAAAGAAAAACACACACATACATGCCCACACACACACATAAAAAACTTGCATGCGCATCCACCTATAAACTCATGTCATAAAGTCACACACCACCCAAACACAGTCGCTGTCTCAGTTGTGTCGGCTGTTGCTGGGAGCTGTGTGCTTGAAGCTGCTTTTGCAAGGAGCTAAAAGTGTCTGTGTTTTTGCTGTCAGGACAGTTGAAGTGCACTGCGACGGATTTGGCAGGCGAGCAAGTCAAGGCCTGCCTAACGTTTGTCATGTGGGGCACTGAGTGTGCATTCTTGGCCCAAACAGGACCCAAGTTTGAAGGGCTGAACGAAGAAACTGGGTCAGAGATCTGCTGTCTCTTTCTTTCCCCCTTGTTTTCCTTTTCTGTGTGTGTGTGTGTCTCTGTCTGTCTGTGTGTATTTGTCTGAAGGTGTGTGAGGGTGTTTATGTGTGTGTTTGTGTGTGTGTTTATGTGTGTGTTTGTGTGTGTGTTTATGTGTGTGTTTGTGGGTGTGTTTATGTGTGTGTTTGTGTGTGTGTTTATGTGTGTGTTTGTGTGTGTGGTAGGTGGGATGGTACACTGTTGATGTTGTTCCAGGTTGTTATTACCAAGTGAGAGAAGAAGTCAGTTAGGCATGTTTGTGACCATGGAATGGATCTGATTCCAATCAGGGCCAAATCTGGGCCAGATCAGATCCGGATCAGGACTAGAGCTGGGTCAAATCAGATGCGTGGCTCACAATACAGTTCAACTGAGAAAGAAATTAGGCAGGGGCAATGTGTCTCATTTTGCAATGCTCCAATGATTGTTGATATTGCCATTTGGACACTACTTGTCCAGTCTTGTTAATCACATTAGAGATGGACAACAGTCTATAGTAACATGTGTCAAACAGCAAGAGTATTTCTCTCTTGCATAACAATTTCAAATAAAATGAAATGCCACTATGAGCTTTTCATCTTTTCACTTATTAACACCTAATATCACATTTACCTAATTTCATTATATTGCTATTAAGTCCCCATCCTTTATCTTTATTAAATCCTCTTTGTTTACCCACATAGAGAAGTCATGTCAACATGGCTGTGATAGTGTGGCAGTAAGGAACCTGGCTACTAAACTAGTAGCCTGAAAATTGTGGGTTCAAATCCCAGCTGCCACCATTGTGTTCTTGACCAAGGCACTTAACTTTAAGTTGCTTTAGGGGAGACAGTCCCTAAAAGTAATTGACAAATATGGGTTGCTTTGGATAAATGTAAATATAAACAACATATGGAATTCTTATAGAGTAATGTAGGGACCATATAAATTGATAGATATCATATATAATTCAAGCCAACCTCTCTATGTGGGCACACAATGACATTGTGCTTATATTGGTAATTTGATTGAACATAATCATCTAATTAATAGCATGTGCTGCAGTACATGGCTAGACTGACAGCTGTGGGTTGTGCTGGAAGGCTTTGGATGAGAAGCTAATCACTGTGCTGTTCCTGTGCGCAGCTGAGTTGCGGCAGCACCAGTCAGTGCATGTAAGCACCCAAGTAGACATTAGAAGGAGGGAAAATTAAGGATTTTTTTTTTGACATTGTTGAATCTGTGCCCAATCAAAAGCATTTTAATTAAGGCTAAGGATGTAGGGTATTGGATTTCTGTTTTTTTTTTTTTTTTTACTATAGATCTTCACAAAGGTCCTGAGAGGATGGGAGAGTAATTTGTGCCACTGATTATGTTTCAGTGAAAAAGCACTTTAAACAATCAACTTCTGGAAAGAAAGAGTTTGGCAGCCATATGTCCATCATGGAGAGGAGAAGCTCAGGGAAGATCACACTTATCCTCCTTGACCCCTGTAGACGTGTGGTTAAGCAGCATCTGTGTCTGAAGACTGATGGCCTCCACTGTCTGCTCCTGATCCAGGCAGTCAAAGAGAGGAGCAAGGCTAAAATGCTCCATAATCCATCAGTGCTTATCTCTGATCAAAACCAGCCAATACATTCAGCCAGTCAACCATTCAGCCTCTTAAAAAAGAGACTAGTAATCTTAAAGAGCAGCTGCTTCCTCTTGTCTAAGTTTAGGAGATGTTATGCTGATACGGGAGCCCGATACGCCCAGCTGCGCACAAAAGCACTGGTGCAACCAGAGCACCATGACCTGCCGTTTAGCCTTTAAAAGACAGCACAGCACAAACATGTACAGGAAGGTACGCAGGCCAGGCAGCAGATCAAAGGCCTTTGAGGGAACATTCATTAGTTGTACCTGACCACAAACTCCGTCATGTCCAGGAACCACTCCTTAGAGCAGGGCAGGGCTTTTGTTTTGGGGTTTCCATGCCTTTTGGGCTATTGTGTCACCCTGATAAGGATTAGATACACAGACAAGATTGTTTTGTGATAGAGGTATAGACAGCCAGATCCTGGAGGAACTGAGGTGTGTGGAGGAACCTCCTGGGATGTTTTGAAGAACCTTCAAGAATAGGAAAAGTGCTGGTGATATAGAGAAAGAATCATAACTGATTCTGGAGCCAAAATCAATTTCAGAATCTACAGTTAGCTGAGACACATGTACAGTGCTGTCACAGTAAGGTGACCAGATCTCTGAAAAGAAAAAATGTCCCTGAATTTCCCTTGGGAACTGTGGACAGTCCTATTTCTGCAGTAAATATCATTAAAATAAGTAATGTTTTAGCTTCAGTAATTGGGGACAATAGAGTTAATAAAAGAGTCAACTTTTGTCAAGTATGTGCTCTGACTTGCCAAAGCTGTGTGGCCTTTTGGAGTAGTGTATCCCTTTAGCTGTAGCCATCTGGGAGCAGGGAGGTCAGACATAGGGACAGACAGGGCAAACTCAGGGCACAGGCACAGCACTGAAACAACATGGCACTGGGCATCAGAGGATTTACTCCACCCTTGCTAGCTCAAAGCTCTAAATAGCTCTGTGCTAATGCTAACGTTGACTCAGTTAACCAAACACTTAGTTTATTTGATTTTTTTTTTTGGCAAAGTATCTGGTTCTGTCTAGACTGGTAGGGAGGAGCAGGCCCTTGCCCTGAGCAGAGCTTACCTGTCGGCATAAATACCTGTCAGTCAGTGGCTGACACCACTGCATCCTTGGCTCACACCTGCCAGATTGTCAGAGAGGCTTGACCTCGCTAACCTCTTTTACTCCCTCATTAGGATGACATGGTCATATCCTATGGCAGACACAAATACACACACATACACACACACTTGTCTATGAAAGTTCGCTTTTGAGGCAAAATTTGACAGAGGAAAAGAATTTGAGATGAAGTTTGTGGTTGTGAAGAGAAAGACAGCATTTGTTTGCTGTGACATTTTTGCGGATGTCAGGACAGCAAAGCACTAATATTTAGATGGCACTCTTAGCCTGGTACTGGGAGTGTGTATTCTTCTGTTGGGAAGGAAATGAACAGCTCACCTCCGGGACAGTTAAGTCAGAGCACTTAAGCATAATCTGTGTGTGGATATTGTCTGTTTTCAGAGCAAACCGAATTCCTCAGACCTTGCACGGTTGCTGGCAGTAGGCAGAGGTGATGAGTTGACCTTGGTAACCTTGGTTACTGTCTCTAGAGGGCATGTCTGCATACCTTGCCAGGTTTCATCACTCTCTGTCAGTGAAGCATTTTGAACCCCCTGCCCCCTTCTCCCAACCCTCCTACGTCCCTACCACCACCTACCACCCTCCTCTCCACCTACCCCTCATCTCTTTTCACAAACACACACACACACACACACATACACACACACACACACACACACATACTCACATTCATACACATTCTCACTCTCTCTCTCTCTCCTTGGCTGTCTCTCAAACTCAAAGAGCCTTTTCTCTCAGTAGAGATGACTGACACATTGCCTGAAATGCTTGCTAAGAATGACACGTTTAGCTAAGAATGACAAAAGATGGGGTAGGTCAAAGGAAATGTCATGAATAAACATCTCAGATCCGGCCGTTACGCTCTATGTGTGTTTTGGAAGACATTGCCCAGAAAGCAGTTCCATACATTTATGTTCTTTAAGAAAACAAAATATAACAGAAGTCCACTGAATCCACTGAATGTTTTTGTGGCTATAAAAAGCTTTTTCTGTCTGCCTTTCTGTGTGTCTGTCCGTCTGTATAGAGGCCCTCGCTGGGTCTGAGGCTGGATTGTAGACATTGGTTTCAGTCTGAACTCAGTCACCAGCTCAGAGAAGCTAAAAGGTCAGAGAGTGACCTCCAATGGAGCTTCTAAAAACTAGACCGTCCCCTTTCCCATCACTGTCATGGCAATGGGAGAGCACTGACTGAGGGGGCAGTATAGCAGGAGTGTGCATGCACACACACACACACACACACACACACACACACACACACACACACACCACATGACTCAGATGGCTTCAGCATAGCAGTACAATATCCCTGCTTCCGAACCAAACTCTAAAACATAGCAACATTGCAAATACACAGGTAACTCTTTGAACTGCTTGATATATTTTCATCAAATCAAACCCACCTACATAACCAGAAATAGACAATGCATATTTGTTGATGTTGATGATCAGTGATGTCCAGTCCGATGGAATGCCCAGATAGCAACCGGATTATGTAGGCTAAAGGGCCGTTCACACCAAGAATAGTAACTATAAAAATAACTATAACTGTATTAGTGTCCATATTGACCAACAATAATGAAAGTCTCTCATGTAAATGACAAGAATGTCTAAGATTTAGTGTTTTTTGATTTGTTGTTTTAGTGGCTTTTTATCATTCTGATAAACGTAACGTTTCCCTCTATTGCTCTGAAAGTGATGACAATGATATCATTACACGTCATTGTTGTTATAATTTGTGTGTGAACAATATCATCCATAATAACTACATCAATAATTATTTGTAGTTATAGTTAGAGTTTTCGTCTTTGGTTTGAACTAGTTTATTCATTTCAGTCTATGCAACCAAATAGACTGTACCATACTGCCTTTATACTGCTCAAACTTGATCTGCTACAGCTGTCCCCATAAACAAATATGTCTGACGTTTACATTCCCAGCCCAGAAGCAGCTCCAGACAGCCACTGTTCCCTGTGTTGACCACAAGCATTCAGAGGTATTCAGAGGACAAGTATGTCCCAGCAATGCCAAGACCCCACACTGTTGTACTGTACACATGACATCAGCCCTGTGACTAGCCATCTCTTACACACTTTACATGCAGTAATGCAATGCAATGTAATAGTCTCTTAAAATATTTGACTACAAAGCCATCTAGGTCCATGTACTGTAATCCAAGTCCTCTCGAGTGTAACATTGATGCATTCATAAACACACTTTTTTTAGTTTCTCCAGAGACCAAATGTCTTTGGATTGTAATTCAACTGTAAGTTGACTCTTTTTAAACCCATTTTCCATTGATTTTTATATTTTGTATCGGGTGTGATGAATAGAATCCCTGCTCTGGCATGCTGCTGTGCTGCACAGGTTCGCAGTGGCCTGGAGAATATCACAGATATCACATATCAGGATAGTGGGTAAAAGGCAGAACTCTGTGTTCTTCTATGCCCTGACTCACCAGCAGAGATCTGTGTGTGTGTGTGTATGTGTATATGTGTGTGTGTGAGAGAGAGAGAGAGAGTTCTTGCCAGTGGGAATGTGTGAGATGATGCATGTGTATGATGCATGTGTATAATGATGTGAGTGTGTGTTGCTGCAGGCTATGTGAGTGTAAGTCAAAGGGGTACAGCCTAAGGAGTGTGTGTGAGAGAGAGTGAGTGTGTGTGTGTGTGTGTGGCAGGGGGAATCAGGTGATCAGGTCATCTAACTTATTCTAGTGTAGAAAAGTGGATTTGTTTGTGATTTTCTGGAAAGACAAATAACTTCCAGCCAGCCAAAGAAATGACTTCCACCTTCACACACACACACACACACACACACACACACACACACACACACACACACACACACACACACAAATGTGTAAATGTGTTATAAGTGCACTTGTGTCTAAGGAGACAATTTTGTGTGTGTGCTGGTGCGTGTGCTTATGCATGTGTGTGTGTACGTGTGTGTGTGTGTGTATGTGTGTGTGTGTGTGTGTGTGTGTGTGTGTGTGTGTGTGTGTGTGTGTGTGGAAACTTTCACATGAGCGCAGCTCAGCAGGAGTGGAGAAAGTGGCGGGTTGATGTGGCAGCCATCTTAGTCGCCTTGGCCAGAGAAGCAGTTATCTGATCCAGGATGAAATCACACTCTTCTCTGATAGGGACCAAAGGGTGTGTGTGTGTGTGTGTGTGTGTGTGGAGGGGAAGGGGTAGGTGGCGGGTACCTCTACTGTGGTTGTCTGATTTACTTTCACACACTTTCAGTCTCATTACATAGACAGCTTCAGCTAAGCCGTGGCAGCAACCCAGGGGGTTTTCATACCTAATGTGAAAAGGAAAATAACCATTACACTCACACACACACACACACACACACACACACAGACTCAGACATGCACACACACATACACACACACATACATACATGCATGTACAGACACACACATGCAGATATATGCACACACACACACACACACACACATATGTGAAAGGGAAAATAATCATTACACACACACATACACACACACACACACAGCTGTCACACTCATCATCAGTTCTGTACAGTCGTTCGACAGCTGGATTGTATTATGTCACCTGGTACATGTTGTGATTTGATATACGGCAGTGAGAGACCATTGCAGACTGAGCCTGTGTAACCTAATCATACACACACTACGTAAAGAAGTCCACACAAACGCACACACACATATACACACAGGCAGACTTACACACCCATACACATGCATACAACATATACACACACGCACCTGCACACACACACACACACACACACACACACACAACACAGTCTTCACACACATACACACACACAACATACACACTGATGCCCAAAGGACTAAATATCTTTTAGCCTGAATGCAGATGGATGTGTGCCCTGTCAGCCTCACTAGAATCTCCGCTATGTGACCCTGTGGACACACTGGTATTTCAGCCAATCCTGCGCAGGCAGTCTGTCTCAGCCTCACCAATGAATACTGACACACAGCAGAGGAAGAGTATTAGAGCAGAGAGTCACATATGCACACACAGACAGACACACCCATACAGTACACACATTCAATTACAGTGGCCCAGACAGTATATGCACATGTGTGTGTGTGTGTGTGTGTGTGTGTATTGTGCTTCTACCCTCTGTTGTGTGTTAGCATCCTTTGGCGAGGTAGATTGCTTGTTCAGGGTTGGCTGATATAATAGTGTGTCCACAGGGTTAAGCAGTGAGAGAAAAAAAACACAGGGTGGGCAATTCCTCTGCTTTCTCTAATGCTTTGCCATGTGTGTGTGTGTGTGTGTGTGTGTGTGTATGTACCTGAACATACACATGCAAGTTCATGTGTGTGTGTGCATGTGCTCCTGTGTAGACATATGCTTATGTTTGTGTTAAAGACAAATGTCTTCAGCAGATATGTGTTGCTATGTGTCTGTGTTAGGGGTCTTACACAGACATGTTTATGTGTGCTTTGAGAATGAATAGGGACATCATTCATCTCAATGTATTCATGCTCACACATTGACAAACACTCACACGCACACACACACACACACACACACACAAACACACTCACACACACACACAGTCACTGTACACTGCTAGGCACTTTGGCAGACAGCAGACAAGCAGAGTTCAAAGGATGATTCATTCCTTCTCTTTAGGATTTAGAGGAATAAAGAGATATGACACTATAGAAAAAAAACAATGTCCTAATATCCCTTTATACTAATATCCTAACATCATCTTATTTGTCTGGGATGTTGCCATGGATTGTCCTCCATGAAGTCTACACACATGCGTTATACATACATAGTCTGTGTGTGTGTGTTTGTGTGTGTGTGTTTGCGTGTGTGTGTGTGTGTGTGTTTGTGTGTGTGTGTGTGTGTGTGTGTGTGTGACAGATAGTGCCCTTCAGCTCTAGTGGTCAAAGCTGTTTCTGTCCCTGTTCTGTTCTGTTGCTTCCGCATGGGACCATCTGCTTGGCTGTGTCTCATTAGTGTGTGTGTGTGTGTGTGTGTGTGTGTGTGTGTGTGTGTGTGTGTGTGTGTGTGTGTGTGTGTGTGTGTGTGTGTGTGTGTGTGTGTACGTGTGAGTGTATGAAAGAGAGAGAGAGAGAGAGACTGAATCCTGACGGAAGCCTTACTCAGGTGTCAGCAACAAACACCACCATCCATCACAAATCCCTCTTGTGTCTCTTGCATAATAAATTCTACAAATATATTTTATTCTTTGCAAAATCCTCAACAACAAACAACACTCACTCCCCCAAAGCACTCACAGATGTAAAAACAGATGTGTTCACCATGCAATACAAAGCTGCCACCTGCCACAATCACATCTCCTTGCACTAGAAACAGCAGTCCATGTGCTGCTTGTTGTTCTGTTGGACCATAGGGAACCATGGAGGAAAATGTAATAACACCGACCTCCAAAACTAATAGGGAGCGAGACGATATGTCTGGATATGCAGCCCAACTTGCCTGTCACAAATATAAACAGAGTTCAGAGCTTGGGCTTTGACAGAGAGGAGAGGAGAGGAGAGTCAGGCAGAAGCTAACTGCTAATGGCTAATCAAATGGCACCTGATGGCCTCTTAGCTGTTTTTTTGCTCCATTACTCTCCTGTCGCCCCTGATTCCTCACCCTGCTCCGCTCCGACAGCACCTCCAATGCCAGCGGGGCCAGGTGCTTAATCATGTGTGGCCTCCAGCCCAGTCAAATGGCCAATTATGTAAGACAAACAGCGCTGCTGCTGCTGCAGACAGGAAGAACGACCGCATAACTGCACCGCACAAAGAACAAAGGAGGAACTAGAAATAGCATAGCAATAGAATAGCATTGCAAAAAATTTAACACATGGCTGCGTTCTGCACAGTAACAGGCTGCAGAAGAACACACTCACACACACACAAACACACACATACTCAGACAAACACATACACACACACACCAAACACATGAGACTGTCTGAAAGGGAATAACAGCCTCATGTGCAGAAGGAGTGATACCAACTGTCAAAGTTGCAAGGGAATAATGACAAATGTAACTGAGAACCATCAGAACTGTATGCAGAACAGCAGGCAAGTGCTCGACCAAATCTAGACCCTCAAAGAGGAGTGAGATCTCAGTTCAAATGGCCTTTGGGCCTGAAGAGGGGCATCACTCCATAGAGAGCTCTATTAATTGTCTGAACACTCTCTACTAAAATTTGTACAGTATATTAGCTGTGATATGAAATATGAAATAGCTGGTAAACTAGCTATGCGAAGACATGAGAGCTTTCAAACAATTCTGTAGTTTGTACTTATGGGAGGAACCTGATCAGCAAAATCTACGTAAAGCTAAAGTGATCAACAGTGATCTAAGTGTGTGTGTGATAGCTCTGATGAAAAGGTTTCCAAAGTGAAGTGAAGTAGATATGCAATGCTTCCTTTGTCAGTAAAAGGCTTGTTATCGTGTTTATTTATACGAGTGCTCTTTTGTGTGTCATGGACTTCACTGCTAGTCCAATTTGGAGATAGAACACATCTAGGTTGCAGCTGACCCTTCAAGACAGGATAACCTCCCAGACATCTTCCTCGGATGAAGGTCAGGTGAAGAAACAACACTCACAAACTTTCATAACAATTTGCTTTGCCAGGCAGCCTGGATGTTGACAGATTAACAGAGCAGCTTCTCACAAAGGTCCGGATATGTTATGTCAAGCTGTAAATAATACATTTGATAAAATATTAAATAATACTCTCCAAGATCCTGCATCTGGGCAACAAACTCCATTTTCTTCCCCGGCCCAGAATAAACATCTTGAACTTGCAGCCTCAATGCTATCTCCAAATCAGTCGTCATTACTCCTGACAACTTAATACAGAGGGCAAAAACTAGCTATTTCATAAGCTGTTTGCCTTCCGCTATCAGACGGAAAGGCTTCATATGCAGGTGGAGAGTGTTGACATTGTGATTAGTTACTGCAACACACCCTCTCTGACTCTGATGTCACGCCAGGTCTGCGGGGTTCATACCTAATGCAGCTCACTGATTGAAGTCTGTTTTGGACTTGCAATGGGTTTTTGTGACAGAGTTTATGAATGACAATAGATTAATCCAGTGTCCCCAATAAGTCCTAAACCCTCATTGACTTAACTGACATAAGTCAACTTCATCATCCCAACGCCATACTCGGTAGCACGTTATAATAGCCATCAGCTATAAATGGTAAATAGATTCACCATTAAACATCAGTAAGTAGTTCTTTATGAGTGCTAGTCTCATTACTATGATTTATGTCATGCATTCTGGTAGGCTAACAAGGAAAATGGCCAGATTGCTCCATAGTAAGATAGGCTGGGAAGAGCCCACACTACTGGATCACTGCATCTGGTAACACTGTTAGGCTGATGCTGGTGCTGCGTCTGGGAGGCCCGTTAGGCCAGTGAGGACCAGTAAGGACTCCTCTGTGGCCTCTGCAGCTGGGGGACCTCTAAGCTGATTACAGACCAGATCAGCAACACTGGCTTTAGTGTCGCACACTCAGCAAACCAAGCTCTGCACTGTGCCTGTTACATGACTCTGTGTGTGTGTGTGTGTGTGTGTGTGTGTGTGTATGTATGTATGTATGCGTGTGTGTGTGTGTGTGTGTGTGGTCAATATTGGCATGATGTGAACAGGAAATATGTGCATGCACACACACATTCACACACACACACACACACACACACACACACACACACACACACACAAATAACAAAATAGGAATAATAGGAAATATGTGCATGCACACACACACAAATAACAAATACATGCATGCATGCACACACACACTCACACAATAGAAAATACTTGCATGGAAACACACCGCACACATCCTTGCATGACATGCTCACAGATGCACACACCAACAACAACAAAGTCTGTGCGATGCATACTTGGCATAAGTTATTTCTGTGCACTCGGTATATCATTATAATAGCATCTGATATGTCTCTTTGTCCTTAAATGTGCTGCTGTGGTCTGGTGTGTTGTGGTGTGGTCGCTGTGTTTTGTGGAAGGCCGTCCGAGTCCTATGAGACTCACAAGAGAGGAGGCACATCTGTCGGCACACACACAGATATGATACCACAAGAGATGGGGATTCTGTGTGCCGTGTTTCTGAGGCAGTGTGTGTGTGTGTGTGTGTGTGTGTAGGGAGAAACTACTATTGACTCTCTGTGTCCAGCTGCTGTGAGCACAGATGGAGCAATAAAGTACTCTCTCACACAGATATATACACATGCACCAGAGAACCAGTCCAGCTGTGGAGAGACAGAGAGAAAAGAATGGAGAGTAGGGAGAGTGAAAGAGGAGAAGGAATGGATCAGAAAGATACAAAGAGGGAGACCAAATAAGAAAATAAGACCAAACGAGGGAGAGATATGAAAGTGAAACTGGGGGTTTTAGAAAACTGGGAGCAAGGCTTTTGAACCAGTTCATGGAACAGAGAACAAAACAAAACAGAACAAAAAGGAAAACAGAAATTTTATAATTTCTTATGTTCCGGAACGCGTTTATTTAAGATAATGGTAGTTGGTTAATACCATTTTTTCACTCCTGGAAAAGTTTGTGTCTGCAATGAAATGGTGAGGTTCACCTCCTGTCATTCACTGAATGCATGGAGAGAGCAGACAGACTGAAGCTTACCAATTCCACCAGCAGGCAATCAATGGCCTATGCAGTCTCAAAAGCAAGTCTCAATAATTTCAGGTGAGAGGGTGAATTTAGTTGGCTACCAATCATATGAACATGAACACATGAATTTCACCTTGCCGTGGCCGTGACTAACATTGTTGAAAACAGCTGACATTAACTTTAAGGCTATTGCTTTAATTTGTTTGGTAAAAAATAACAGTTGTCATTTCTGACATTTCAACAATTGTGTTTAGATGAGAAGCATCGCAAGATATTACAGCATTTTTGTTTGGCTGGGAAATGATTCATGCGACACATGTGCGAAATGATTCAGTTCACTTATCATTATTATTATTGTTTTATAATGATAGCTGTAGGATAGAGACTAAAGGACAGTATAGTGATTACATGAAAGCTTGACAGTTTGAAAGCAAAGCTGTTTTTATGTCCCACAGCTGACATTGAACGTTATTAACTGGTTCGGGAACAATATTTTTTTTTTTTGTTCTAACAAAAAAGTGTCCGCCTAAAGAGAGGCAAAACCAAAAACTTTAAAATACTGTTTCTGTACAGAATGCAAAATTTGGCAAAAACAAAGCCCTGGCTGGGAGGATAGAGGCCCACCTGATAAAGTAGGCCTGCATTGTGCAGGAAGGATATGTGTGTGTGTGTATGTGTGTGTGTGTGTGTGTGTGTGTGTGTGTGTGTGTGTGTGTGTGTGTGTGTGTGTGTGTGTGCATGTGCAGATATGTGAGTATGAATGCACGAGTGTGTTTATGTGTGTGTGTGTGTGTGTGTAATGTCTTCCCCCATTTCACACGCAGGATCTTTAAAGCAGTTTATCTTAGCAGCCGAGGCTTCAAGAGGCTGTTCAATCCAAGATTAAGGGGCTCCCTGACATTAAATTGGCCACCCACACTGGCTGGAATGGATGCCAGACTAGGCGTTAATGCTGACACACCGCGCAGGTAATTGGTCATGTTAAAAAGTGAGTGTGTGTGTGGTGTTATGTGTGTTTGTGTGTGTGTATGAGAGAGAGAGAGAGAAAGTGAAAGAGAGAGAGTGTGTGTGTGTGTGTTTGAGACAGAGAGAGAGAAAGGAGGTAATACTGTTTAATTCCAGCCCAGCTTGATGTGGTTTTCTTGTGTTAGATCTGATAGAAGAGGTGTTTTCTCATTTGTTAGGATGATTCATATGCACACACACACACATACACACACACACACACACACACACACACACACACACGTGCACACACACACACATACACATGCACACACACATACACACACAAACACACACAGATGCACACGCGCACACACACACACACACACACATACACATGCACACACACACACACACACACACACACACATACACATACACATACACATACACATATACACACACGCACACACACACACACACACACACACACACACACACACACACACAATCATCACTACCACCCCACTTGCAGTTTTAGCAGATTAATCACACAGAACCTTCCCTGTGGTCTCTCACAATGATGATATCATATAGTGGGTCAGCCCAGGTCCCTGGGGGTGAGGGGTCAGGTAATCAGGGTGGGCTGTGCAACTGCCTGCAGAGAAACTGTCAACGCAGTGCAGTGCACTGCAGTGCTCTCGGCCTGCGGGTCTGACACACTTACTGTAAGCAGACTCATAGGGCGAAGTGCCAAGCGCCAAGCGTCTGAGTGGAGGAATGGCTTCATTAAGTTTGTCTTTTTTTTTTCGTTTCTTCATCTGTCTCTCTACTTCCTCCCCAAACCCCCTTTCCCACCCACAGTGCCTTTTGTTTTCCAAACACAGCAACTTCATCCTCCCCCACTCCTGACCCCCTCTGACACACGCACACACACACTCCGTCTCAGCCTTTTATGGAAAGCTTTTCATCCACCCTTACACACACCCATACGTATGTACAATATGCTTTCTCTGGAAACCTAATTAACTGACTTGGCTGGCACTGGTTCTGTAATTTGAACAGGGCTTGAATGGAGCTCCATAGACACACAGAACAAGGTTTGCTCCAAATCTGAGCATTTTACAAGCTGAGAAATGAGAATGTGTAAATGGCTCAAAAGTAATGCCCACACTTCTCTGAGGACTGGTATGCCTTTACTGTCTTGAGAAATCCCCACATCTTAAAATGTGTGTGTGCGTGTGTGTGTGTGTGTGTGTGTGTCTGTTTGTGTGTGTGCACGCGCATATGTGTACATATAAGGCCCTTCTTTCCAGTGTGAGTCATATGATTCAAGCTATCTCACACACACACACACACACACACACACACACACACATATGCGCACAACACACATTTGACACACACACTCCCCCTCTCTTCCATTTATGGAAAGCTTTCATCACTTGAGGATATCGCTTGCGACTCTGCATCCCTGTGCAATCTGTATGTGTCTGTAAGTGTCTGTATCTCCGTGAGTGTGTGTGTGTGTGTGTGTGTGTGTGTGTGTGTGTTACCAATGTGTTGTAATTTTCTATCAGCAGTTTAGCTGAGGGAGAGAGGGGAGGGTTGGATGGACAGGGAGAATTCAAATCTCAATTTAAGAATTTCCCAGGGATTAATTTCACAGCTAAACACACACACACACACACACACACCACATACTCATAACAGTTAATGCACACACACACACACACACACCACATACTCAAAATAGTTAATGCGCGCACACACACACTCACAAACACACACATGCATACACAAACATTTATACACACTCACACATGCTGCTCTGTAAGAAGATGTGAGGCAGTTGTGGTGTTGGCTGGGCCATTTGATAGCCATCCCGGATGTTTGGCTGCTCTGTTAGGAGGTGTTAATGGACAGGGGTCCTCCATCTGTGCTATGGAGCATGAGACCCTGGATGTGGGGCCCAGCTTGCTGGCAGTGGGGCATAGGGGTGCTAAGTTTTGTTAACCCTAAGTTTGGGTTACTCTGCAGGGGTAATGAGGACACAGCCCGCCCTATGGATACACCTGCACCTGTTTACAGAGATTAGGCCTCAAGGCAGGGCCCACATCTAAGACATACTAAACATATACATTTACATACATTACGCATTAATGTACGCATGTATACAGTATACGTTTACATCACATGCACACCATGTAAATTATGTTTGCAGTAAATTACGTTTCACAATGCATGCATAATGTTTACACTGAATCATTTAGCAGATAGTTTAGGAGAGCAGCTTTCTTATGAATTAAGCAAAATATAATCCTGGCATGTGTTTGTTCATGGAATCAGTCCCTTACCACAAGGGACACAGGTTTTAATGATTTACCAGATGAATGACTTGGTGAGCTTGAAGAAGAGTAACAAGAGACTACAGTTACTAGCAATGCTTCAATCCCACAGAAGGCAGATTGGGTGAGGATATGAAGTATATATTGGCCTATTAGAGGACTCTCATGGATAGACACTACTTACAGAGTGCTTTTTAAACTATTTTTTATTCACAAATTAAAAATGTTTGTGCTTGGGGTTGATCTCACTCTAAAGGAAAACACAAGGAAAAGAACACACACTCTAAACACAAGGAAAAGAAACAGATTCCCTTGCCAGACACAGATAAATACTTGATGAGCAGTTGTTGTGTTTTCTCCAATCGGGTTATAAAAAATTAAATGGGAAATGTTCAATTCGATGCTTACTCTCCGCTCTCTCTCCTCTCTCCCCATTTCCAAAACCACACACGCTTAACAAGCAGCCATAATGAGACAACCGGACCTCACGCAGACAAGCATGAGAATAGTTAAGGTCTTATGATCTATAGCCAGTCAAAATGCACCTCTCTTTGGCTGAAAAAAACATCTTGTTTGGTCCATTCCGCAGTCAGCCAGTGCTAAGCTATTGCTATACCTGAGTTGTTGTAGTTTTTTTTTTGCAGTAAGTTCACTGAACAGACAAAATGGACACCTAGAGAGTGTTAATTGAATTGCACAAAAGTGTTGTAAAGGGTTGTAATCAGGAACCTCAGTAGCTATCGTCACAAAGAACCTCTGTTCACTGTCTGCTGTGTGTGTGCATGTGTGTGTGTGTGTGTGTGAGAGAGAGAGAGAGTGGTTTCTCTTTACACAAAAGAATTAGTAAAGAGTATCTGATTAAGTGACACAGTGTGCGTCACTAGGTTCTATCAGGACATCAACATCAATCAATGTCACTTATTGACCTCTGTCTTAACTGAAACCTTGACACTGTTGGAATTAAGTAAGTGTTTGTGTGTGTGTGTGTGTGTGTGTGTGTGTGAGAGAGAGAGAGAGAGAGAGAGACGTGTAATGGATATCCAAATATCTTCAGGTAGAGATTCTGTTGGAAATGGGGAAGAGTTTTGGCAGGTATGACAGAGCTGATTTGACGTTTTTCACTGTTACACAGAACAGAGGCATACTGACGCACACACTCACACACACACACACACACACACACACACACACACACACACACACACACACACACACACACACACACACACACACACACACACACACACACACATTATCTTTGACACAACTTCAATCTGTTCTCCTGTCTCTACTGATCTTGTGTTCCATTCCTGGCTCTGACCAGAGCTGAGTTTGAGTTGACAGCAGGCCTGTGCCAGAGCCGAGCCAGATCAGAGCCATGCCGCAGCCGGACCTGGGCAGAGACTGGGGTATAGATTAGGGTCAAACCGGGGCCACATCCATCCCACAGTCCTCCATCCTCCTTCTGCAGCAATGGGGCTCCCACTCCCACAATCCCTCCCCAAACAGAAGCATCTGTCTCCCAGACCGGTTCCCAACCACAAGGCCACTGGTTCCATAAGGCCAAATTATTTTTTAATGGCACGAGAGGGTTCCCATGCCGCACTGAGCCTCTCTCTCCCTCTCTCTTTCTCATTCTCTCTCTCGCTCTCTCATGGCCAAACTGTAAACCAAAGGGCAATAAATATCAGAAAAGAAGCCGGCGGGGCAATTTACAGCACCTGTAGTTACCACGGAGAAGTGCCTAATGCATAACAGATGTGGTCGCCATGGAGTGGGCTTAGGAACCAGGGAAACTTTAGCCCTGGTTCTGGTTTCATCACCTGGAGCAGAGGAGCTCAGAACCGTGGGGCTGCTGTGGAACTGTGGAAGCCCGGAACGGGATATTTCGTTGGGGTTTTCTCCCATAGGATTGCTAACATCATCAGCCTCCGTTATTAGATGAAAATAACCATTCAAATGCTTTCATCCAGTGCCAGCTCTCTCTCTCTGTGTGTGTGTGTGTGTGTGTGTGTGTGTGTGTGTGTGTGTGTGTTTATGAATGTGTGTGTGAAAGTGTGTTCATGTGTGTGGATGTGTGAGTATGTGTGTGTGAGTGTGTGTTTGTGTTTGTGTTTGTGAATGTATGTGTAAAAGTGTGTCCGTGTGTGTGGATGTGTGTATGTGAGTGTGTCTGTCTGTGTTCCAGGGCTCTGTGAGTGTGTGTGTGTCTGTGTCACTCTGTGTTCCAGGGCTCTGTGTCTGTGTGTCACTGTGTGCCGTGTGACACCAAACCCAGTGTGTATGTTTAGAAAGATATGAGTGGGGACAGCTGGTTTGTGCAGGCTGTATTTTAGTGGGGGGCGCAGTGGAAAAGCAGTAATTGGCCCATCCAAAGACACCCCTTCAACAGAGCCACTCATGCTTATGGTAACAATTGACCCATAATTTCAGCCCACAACCAATCCCAGCCTTATCTGCAACTAATCAAGGCAGGACCATATATCAACTCTAATTTTCATGAAGGATAAATTTATTGAAAAATAGGAGAAAAGGTTTTTCTTCCTCTGTCTGTGTTAGGAAAATAAAGAGGAATGTCAAAGGCTGGCCCAAACACAGTATGGGAGTGTAGCTCCAAAACATATTATTACTTCACATCTGGGTAATAAAGAAGCACTCTGACTGTTTTAATATTGAGACTCGTTTATGACCTGATATTAAAGAGCTTTCTAATATCATGCTTCAGTAATGAGAAATACTCATGTATCTTTGGCAGAGTTAGGTTAGTTGTTTGTGGGTGTGTGTGTGTGTGTGTTTCCTCCCACCTGTGTTTGAACCTCTCCTCTCCCTCTCCTAGGTTAATATTTAAAGCACCGCTCCCTGTTGCTGTAACCCCCCCCCCCCCCCCCCCCACACACACACACACACACACTCACCTAAGGCCCCCTCCACCCCCACCCTGTAAAGTGTGAACAAAGCACAAAGGCAGCTCTGTCCGGGCCTATTTATCCTGCTGCAGCTTCCTGGCCCAATCACGCTCACCTCTGCTGAGGAGAGGTGCAGGGCTGGACCAGGCAGGCCAGGGAAGTGGGTCAGGGAGCTGGCGGGAGATGGGGAGTGGTGGGGGTAAGGGAGGTTAGGGGATCCTTTGAGGTAATGCAGCCAGGAGACAGCGCATCAAGGGTGGGGAGACACCCCGAGTAACCCCCCCTCCTCTTCCTCCTCCCGCCCCACCAACCCTCCTCATCCCTCCCAGTGAGGTCAGGGCAGTGGGAAAGGTTGGGGATCCCCCCGAAATGGAGCTGAGGCGCAGTGGAGCGGAACATGTAACACACACATACACACCACCCCCAGCTCTCCCCAACCTGGTGATTAATTGAGAGTGAGAGAGTCAAAGAGCCAAAATGAGAGAGAGAGAGAGGTGGAGAAAGATCTTTAGGCGAGGGAATGGTGAATACGATCTTGTATGACTTGGGACATTGAAAGTGTAGAATGGTGCATGAGAGACAGTGGGTGAGGACAGACTTTTGTCAGTGTGTGTGTGTGTGTGTGTGCCCAGGGATCTCAGAAACATGAGAGCAGGGACACATGGGGAGTGTGATGCTGCTAGGCATATCGTAGCACATTATGCAACACACTGAGTGAACCTTTTCTTTGTAGCAGCTGTGCTGAGCCAACTAAAATTCAAACTGATATTTGTATAAATTAACAAAAGAAAGGGGCTGGTAGTTTATGGGGACAAGCACCCTGATGTGTGTGTGTGTGTGTGTGCTGAGCTCATGATGGCAGGTTCGGAGCGTGCGAAATGTGTGAAGCTCGCAGGGGGAAGCAGACTGACAGGATCTCTGTGGGAGACTTTCCAGTTTGCCACCAACAGACAGCCATTTTAAACACAAACATCCCATTTCAGCTTCCTCTCGCTCCCTCCTCAACAGCCCCCTTGTCCTTTCTACTTTCCTCTCAACATCCCCCCTCTCCTCCTCCTCTTTCTTCCTCCTTTGGTCTAGCCAGATTTTTCTTTCTCTCGTCTTTCTTTTTTTATTGTATGTTCTTAATTACACCCGGTAACAGAGCGAAATTCCACTCAGCGCTTGCTGCAGCTTTCCCAAGCTTCCTGTGTTCGGGAGCACTCTCCCAACAGCATGTGTCTATCTGTAATTGCTGGGCTGCAGGAGTTTAAGGACTCTGTGGCCCTTCATTGGAACCATGTGTGGCGCTTACTGTGCCATGTATAAGGGTGCATTAATCACAGCACAGGGAGAGGGAGATGGGAGAGGCCCAATATGCCCCTATGCCCAGAGAGGGGTGATTGGAACCACCCGCTTGTCGCTACGCTATGCAACTTGCGGCTGCCAGAAGGAGCAAGTTCTACAGCAAGAAAGAAAGAAGGAAATGCAGAGACAATGCAGAGGCCTATACATACATACATACAGACACATACATGCATACATACAGTACATACATTACATATATACATATACAACTGTACATACACACATATACATACACATACATAAATACATACATACATACAGTTATACAGAACATCATTTCCATCACAAAAACAGTTTTGGTAGTACATGTGTTGTGTCATAGACAATTGAGAATCCCTGGAAAGCATAGGTCAAGGTGTCCCTATTGCTGGGAGATCTGCTGTTCATGCTATAGGACATAGTGCTTCTTTCTTTTATCAGAGGACCCTCTCTGGAACCTTAACAAATGCATTTGTCTGCAGTTGCTTCAGGGTTGTCAGCTTATTTCACAGGCATTCAATCACAATCACAGCAGATCATTGCTCCAACATGCCAGATGAAAAGAGACATCAAATAATTCCTCTTTCTCTCTCTTTTCCATTCTCTCTCTCTCTCTCTCTCTCTCTCTCTCTCTCCTTTCCTCCCTTCAAAAGGATTTCATCAATGCCAAACCCAATATGACGTTCTTCCATAACTTTGCTCCATAAAATGTTTTGTCTTGCGGTGTGTTACAGTGTGTGTGTGTGTATGTGTGAGGTGTAGGTAGAGGAAGTATAGCCTGGAGGGGCTTTTGTTTGGATTATTAGCACAGAAAGCCTTCGTCCCCTGCCTCCTTTCCCCCTCCTGAGAGCAAGCATCATCTTGCAGCAAGCCCTTGCACTGACAAGGTGTCTATTCATCAGAGGACAGAGCCGGCAACTAGAGCCAAACTCTCTGTCTGCAGGAGGGAAAAAAGAACAGGGATTGAGGGAAGTAAATGAGTGGGTGTGTCTTTGTGTGAAGAACTTTTCGTGCAGGCGTGCATCTGTGTGTGTGTGTTTCATTGTGCATGAGATGTGAAATATTTGTGCTTTTATGCATATTGATATTGAGTTTGAGTAGTATGTGTGTGTGTGTGTGTGTGTGTGTGTGTGTGTGTGTGTGTGTGTGTGTTGGCTCTTTGTCTGCAGGACAGGGTAGAAGTGAACAAGTCAAACACATTTTGTTTTGTGTATTTCCCCTCTCTCTGGTGTTCTGTTGATCCCAGACCCCTCTTGCTCACATCAAAGCGCCGGGCCAGGCTGACGTTACTGGATGTTTACAGAGTGCCGTGTTATCACATATCAGGCCTCTCCTTATAGTTCGCCACGCTCATACGGGCTCTCATTATTAGTTTACCTTAAGAATTCAGGACACTTGGGAGATTTACACATGAATCTATTTCTCTCTCTCTCACACACACACACACAGACACACACACATGCACATACAAAGCCACACACACACACACACACCCTTGTCTGTATTATGGAGCAGAGAGTGAAATCATCAATGGCGTAGAACTGCGGGTGTGTTGTTTTTTTTCCACCCTCACTGCCGGTGACTTTTTGAAATGGTGCCGGAGTGAGTCATTCACAGTGCCGTGAGCCACGCGTAGGGTTGCATGCTCAAGAGGTGGCACATAAAGCAATTACACTGTCATTATGCTCCTAATATGGTGTAATGGTTATTTGGTGACATCATTTGTGAATATAGATATGGACTCTGTAATTTAGCAAGTGTCAGACCACTTGTTTCTCACACACAAAGGCAGCCCTTATTACACCATAAGAGTAGACAGCCCTGCCTTAACCACAGTGTGATTACTTGTGTTTACTGTTTTGTTGGACAGTTTGTATTTTATACACTTATTTTTTCCAGTTATTGTCTATAGAGGCTTGTGAAAATTGTGAGATGGTCAGTGTGTGTGTGTGTGTGTGTGTGTGTGTGTGGATACTGTGAGAGAGGTAAAGTACATGGTCAGGAAATGCCATGATGATGAGAAGACACTTATGTGTGGTTATAGCTGAGCTGCAGAATGTGACAACAGGAGAAGGGTGAGAATTAAACACTGCCTACGGGTGCCCAGCGGGGTCAAAGCCTCACAGTCTGCCAGCCTCTTCTGTGTCTAAATATGTGCCTCTAACACATTAGAGAGGAGAGGAAAGTGGAGGACTGAGGAGTAGAGAAAACCAGAAAAAGAGAGAAGAGGAGAGGAGAAGAGAGGAAAAAAGTAGAGGAGAGGAAATATGAAGGAAAAAAAGAGAGAGGGCGTGAGAGTAGTTGAGGTGAAAATGGAGGGAACAGGAGGATGAGATGAGAGGACATGAGGCGGGACTAGATGGTGAGAGGTGGTGGATAAAGAAGAGAGGAGAGGAGAAAGGACCAGAAAAGAGAGGGATGATGAGTGTGGTAGAAAAGGCTGGAGACAGAGAGGCAAAAAAAGGACAAAAGAATAGTGAAAGAAGGGAAGAAGAGAAATGGATAGCATAAAGAAAAAGTGGAAACAGAGCTGTAGGGAGGAAGAGCTGTACAGACTAATCAGTTTGCCCTACCGCACAGTTTGCCCTTCAGTGCTAACCAGTCACAGCACTCTGCAGCATCTCCCCTGATTTCTGTCAGGGTCACACATACATGGAACAACTTATTACAAACACAAACACACACACACACAAACACACACACACACATCCAGGACTTTGTGAAGGGGGGAGCATCAGTGTCAGGGGACTCCACACTTCCACAAACTACAGCTGGGTTCAGGCCACACCACGGGTAAGTCTGGACCGGATCCAGCCCAGTTCAGATGTGCTGAACTGGTGTTGGCAGCTGACTTGTGGATTGGTAGGCCTCAGAGGTGTCTCTGAGTTGCAAAACCAATTACTGTATGAAGCACAGTCCTCAGGACAGACGCTGTCAAAACATGAGTGAGGAAGAGAAGGGTGTGTGCTTGTGTGTGTGTGTGTGTGTGTGTGCGTGTGGGCAGGGGGTGGGGGTGGAGGTTGTTGGTTTTTGTATATTGTCTGTGTAACTATGGCTTTCTGTCTAATTGCCTGGCTAATTCTAGGAAAGACTGGTCTGTGGCCTTGAATGAATACACCTCAGAGAGAAAGAGAGAGAGAGAAAGAGAAAAGAGTCTGTATCTTCTTGTATCTTCCTGTATCTTCTTCTCGTGTGCTCATAGCCACAATTCTATCATTAACTCTGCTCCATAGTAATAGTAGTCCTGCATGTTTGCAGACAATGACAACAGCCGTGAAGTCCTCTCATAACCATAAATAAATTCACATTTTTATGACCTCCCCTAAATGGCTCCTTGAATGCGAGCTGGCCTAATCAATACTCTGTCTAAAATCCATTGGGGTCCTGACTGGGGCCAGTGGCCAGTAGTGAGAAGATATTTAACCTCCCTAGGGAGCTGGATGGAGACTGCAGCTTGAGACCCTTTATGCTATCCTATTCCTGTTAATTATATTTGCCTTCTATGACCTTTGTCTGCAGACTTTTGGTTTCATCACTGACTGCCATATATGGTCAAGAACAAGCCTAAGAAATTGATGCAAAAGTATTTTGTATTTTTAGTTTTTTTCCCCTGTGGTGTTCATCACAGTGGAGTATTGGAGTGGGACTTATCAGGCACTTGAGAATATTCTAAACAGTTTTGTGCCATTGGATAGAAACAGCTGGGTGATGTCCTGCAGTGTGCTCTCAATTCAGCACCAAGTTCTGGTAAACTGAAGTTACCGTCCATTACACAAGTTAATTTAGACACTAAGGTCTGTATCAGATACACTCTAAGATTGTTTTAGATTTGTTCCAGAAATGACTTTTTGGAAGGTGGAGCGGTATGGGTTCTGCTCTATCCACTGAATGTGATTAAAGCCCTCTATGTGTGTTAGCATGATGTCAAACGAACTAAGTGGCTCTGAGGGTTAGGAGTGGAGGGAAGGCCACCTCTTTATGTTCTGCTGTAGTTTCCCTCAGCTTAAATGATCCGGAGTGGTGCACTCATAAATCAGGACGCGCGCTTTGTGAAGGATGGCCTATGCGCCTTCGCCAACAACCACATCCCTGTTGTGCAACGCCGCGCTGTAAAAATGTCAACAAGCGAACAAGGAGGGTAAAAATCCCCCTGATGGGCTGCCGAAATCCCCCGTGTGGTTTTGGAGGTGCAGTGGTGCGTAACTTTACTCCCATCAAGCACTCAGCGGCTCTCTTTATCTGACACTTCTGCAGTCAGGCTCGTCATTACACTTAATTTCCTTCTTACTCCCTCCCACACCTCCCTCCCTCTCTCCCTCTCTCTCTCCTTCCCTGCTGGGCTGGCTTCTCTCTGCCTGCCTGGCTGCTTGGCTGCCTGGTTGACTGGCTTCTCCTTGTCTGCTCTCTCTGATCATCTCATCAGGTTCTTAAAAAGTTTCCTGATGCTTGGAAAAGCTACACTGTGTCTATGAGGCAAGAGGCTGCCAGGTCTTGTAAACACTGCATAGCTGCTTTTGCTGTGGTAGTTGGTGCAATGACTCTTGCTTGATACTTATTGATATATGGGTTCAGTGTAGTTTGTTTGTGATCTACATAAGTGTTTGTAGCATGTGTATGTAGATAGATGTTGAAGTGTGTGTGTGTGTATGTGTGAGTGTGTTTATGTGTGTATGTGTGTCTGTGTGTGTAAGTGTTTGTGTGTGTGTCGGTGTGCGTGCGTGTGTGTTTGAGTTATTCTGTGTGTGTTTCTCTATGTGTATGTATGTAAGTGTGCTTTGGATATTTATCTTTGTATCTATACCTATGTGAGCGCTAGTAAGTCTCACACCCCAATGTATGGATGCACATGCATATGTGTCTGTGTGTGTGTGTGTGTGTGTGCAGGAGTTCAGGATTCGCAGCATGAGAAGACGGTGCATGTGAATGCGGAGGGAGAAGGAGAGCTCCACAGCCCCAACTTCCCTCGTGTCTACCCACGGAGCACCACACTGGCTTGGAGACTCGTCGCAGGCAATGAGAACGCCCGCATCCAGCTCACCTTTGACCAGCGCTTCGGACTAGAAGACCCAGAGAACGGCATCTGCAAGTAGGACTCGTCTCTCCTCATACTTGCCTTATACTGCAGGTTACTAGCACAGTTCAATCCAAATGTAGGTTGTAATGTGGTGTATGTATGTGTGTGTGTGTATGTGTGTGTGTGCATATTTGTGTTGTACTATGTGAACATGAATGGGTTGGGTATGTGCTGGTTGAGTTTACAGTGTGTGCCTATGTAGGTCTGTGTATGTGTTTGTGTGTGTGTGTGTGTGTGAGGGGGGGGTGCATGCACTCTGGTCTTCTCGAATATGTGCGCATGTGTGTGCACAGGTCAGATCAGGTCTGTTGTGTGTGTGTGTGTGTGTGTGTGTGTGTGTGTGTATGGGGGTAGGGTGGGAAAAAACCCTGCTGGGAGCTCCTGCTGTAATCCTCTGTTTCCTCACCGTCTCGCTCACGCTTTGAAATCCACTCTAAGGTCAAACTACTGACCAGCAGCTTAAGCACACGGCACCTTAGTCTCCGGCTCAGTCTCAGTCTCACACACTAAATATCCTAACTATCAGCCAGTGTTAGACTGTCACCTGCTGTAGCTTTGAATGCCCTCTGTCTCTGTAAAGCTGTTAAACCTGTTATGCAATTCTGAATGGAATCATATTTATATGGGTCTTCTGTACAATGACAACTTACTTCAGGTATGTACCCATGAAATCTAATAAAAAAGAATGCAAAAAGGATACAGCTCAGGACCAATGTGATATATCAAATACCCACAATTGGCCTCATTTACCATGTTGGTTTTTTGTAAGAATGGTTGGTGATTGATCACAGTGTTGATTGTTTGTGTAAACATGCAGTGTTGATATCTATCCAGCATGAATCAATCCTGAATCTGGTATGCAGGGAGACAGATGTGACCCACAGACAGATACAGTAGTCTGTAGGAAGGGCAGGAATTTCACAATATGGAACAGTCTTTAAAAGAGAGAGAAAGAGAGAGAGGGAGGGAGAAACAGACAAACACACAGGGAGAATTGTAATGTGATGTATGCTTGCTGTGGTCCTGTCCATTTTTAAAGATTTAGAGCCAATGTGAGGCCATTTACTGAATTGGCCGCACTGTATGTCAGCTGAGGCGTACTGAAACCCCCCATCTCATTTGTTATGCTGTCTCTCTCTCTCTTCATTTTCTGTGCATCTCTCTCTCTCTCTCTATCTCAAACTCAAAAGCAAACACACATGGCCACACACACACACACACACACACACACACACACACACACTAGTCCGCCCAGTCTTGGTGATCCATTAGAGACCATTTCATTTTCACCAGAGCCTGCTCCCTAGTGATGCCTATTCCAAATGATCTAAATGCAGCTGAAAACATCCTCCACATGGCAATAGATCACATCCACACAAACATCCACACACTCACACACACACACACACACACACACACACACACACACACACACACACACACACACACACAGGGACTATATGTTTCCTAACCAATGACATGAAAGCCATTCAAAGAAATAGCAGATTGATTTACAATACACACATCATGCTGGGTATTTCACATGAGGTGCCATGTTTTGTGCTGCAGCTTAGATCAATAGGAAAAGAGGTAATGAAAATATGCACACACACACACACACACACACACACACACACACACACAAACACAAACACTGTGATGGAGCGTCGTCACTGCAAGCTTGATTCTTTAGTTTTCTAGCTCAAGCAGCAGGTTTAATGCCCCAGATACCTGGGTTTGAGTCAGGGTAGGGTGACTGCTTTTTCCTTTCACTACACACACACACACACACACACACATGCACAGACTGTCCTTGTGTAATTGTGTGTACCCACTCTGTCATCTATGTGCTGAAATATTGATGTCTCCCAAGGGAAAAGACATGTTGAAGGCTGAGGAATTAAAATAGCAACAAAGGTGGGAGAGAAAATATAATATGACTGTTGCAGAAACCATACATCCAATGTTTACCTGATTATGTGTGTGTTACAGTAGTGTTAGTGTGTGTGTGTGTGTGTGTGTGTGTGTGTGTGTGTGTGTGTGTGTGTGTGTGACACTTGTATGAAAGCTTTGCTGATAAATCAAACTCTGTATTTGCATTTCCTTGGCACAATGGTGTTGATCCATACCAGTGGGTGGAATGAAGCATGTTATACAGTATACAGTATAGGATGGCAGACCCTCAGTGATATAATTATGCTGCTGCCACTGGGGTTCACACAGTCTACCCACAGAGTGAGTGCATGAGGTGTTTTAAAAGAGTGAACTGACATCATTTTGAAAGTGTTACTAGATCTCTCTGTTCCCTTCTCGGGAACCAGCATGTTCTAGCACAGGACCGATCGAGTCCTGCGCTAATAGAGTAGTATCCAATTCAGCCACAGCTGCACATACAAATACTCTCTCTCTCTTTCTCTCTCTCTCTCTCTCTCTCTCTCTGTCTCACTCACACACACACACAAACATACACACAAATACACACAGACGTACACATGCACACACACACATACATACACACTCACTCACACACCACTCCATCAAGATATACATACATTCACGAGACGTGTGTGTGCGCATGCCTATGTGTGTGTGTGTGTGTGTGTGTGTGTGTGTGTGTGTGTGTGTGTGTGTCTGTGTGTGTGTTTATGTGTGTGAGGAGATGCGAGTTTGGGAATATGGTCGATCTTGAGAACTGTCTGATAATGTGCCCGGCTGAATCATTGATAAGGCACCTGTGACAAGCCACCCGTGTGTGTGTGTATGTGTGTGTGTGTGTGTGTGTGTGTATGTGTATGCGTGCATGTTGTGTGTGTCTGTGTGCATGTCTGTGTCTATGTGTGTGTGTGTGTGTGTGTCTATGTGTGGGTGGGTGAGTATGTGGGTTAGTGTGTGGTTGTAGGATATTACCCTGCACTATAACACCTGTAACTATATAGTAAATATGAAATCTTGACCTGATTAAATATTATCAAGTAGAATGTAGAAATCATGGAGGCAGATTTAAAATGGCTTTTCACCTCTGCTGGAGGACACTGAATGAGATTGAATGAAAAACCAGCCCTGAAAACCTTGTGTGTGTGTGTGTTTTGTGTGTGTGTGGGTGTGTGTGTGTGTGTGTGTGTGTGTGTGTGTGTGTTTGTGTGTGTGTGTGTGTGTCAGTCTGTATGTCTGTCTGTTTATCTGTCTGCCATTTGTTATTTACCACGTAGTGATGAATTGTTTCAGTCTTTCAGTCTGTTTGACTGCCTACTGTTCAGACTTCACTCAGACTGATTAACCTCCAGACATCCTTTCTACCCTGTCCCAATCAAAAGTGTGTGTGTGTATGTTTGTGTGTGTGTGTGTGTGTGTGTGTGTGCATGGTAAGATGTGTCTGCATGTGTTTACTTAACGTTTCAGTGTATCCCTTTTTTAGTGCTGTGCGTGTCTCACTGGTGTTGTTTTTATTGAAAGGCGGCTGAGGAGAGAGCCTCAGACAGGGCACAGTGTAAACACACACCACCCAATCCAAATGTCTGCATTGGCAGCTCTGAGTGAGGAGAAGGACCAATGTAGCTCAGGGCTGGGTCACACATTCACACACACACACACACACACACACACACACACACACACACACACATATACATATACACATTCACATACACTTACCCTTACTCAGTCAAAGAAAATCACAGACAAAAACAGAGACATAAACAGAGAGACACACACAGAGATATAGATACCTACACACACACACATGGAGAGCTGGTAGAGTACATTCACTCACAGAAGCACACGCACATGCACGCACACTTACACACACACACTCACGGAAACATAGACAGTTATTAACAGAAACACAAGGCTGATGCTGAAACAGACGTGTGTGCCCACACACACACACAACAAACACACACACGCACACACACACACAACCCACACACATTGACATAATTCATGCTGGTGATGCTGGAGAAATGTTCTCAAGACTACTTTTTCTCAGTGTGTTCTATTTTTGACAGAAAGTGAAAATGAAGTTTAAGGAGCAGAAATCTTCTCAAAAGTGAATGGAAAGTCCTCTCTGCTTACAGCAATTATAGATGAGATCAATTATGGATCAAATTCACATACTTTATATGTCCCAGTGCTCCAGTGAAACCATCGTCTTGGTTAATGTCTTCCCAGTGTGTTGTGTTATATAGTATACAAGATTCAAGATTCAGGATAGTCTTCATTACATCTCATTGTGCTAGTGTAAAATCCTTGTGTTGTTCCTCAAAAATAAAAAATAAATAGTATGATAAGTGTTTTGTGTGTGTGTGTGTGTGTGTGTGAGGGAGAAAATGTGTTGTAGTGAAAAGACTGACAGGCACAGGCTCAGGCTGTCATTGTTTCAGCGCTCATAAGCCCTGTCGCTTGGTGGAAAAAAGTGTTTTGCATTATTCTAGCGTTACAGGGCCTCCTAAGAGCCAAACACACTAAGACATACAAACTGACACTCGACACACTCACACTGACTTTCTGACGCTGGACTTTGTAACAGTCTCAGAAGAGGTGCCGGTCTTTGGCTTTGCATGAACCCGAGAAGACAAACTCATTGAACCTTAACAAATGTCTGACTCCATCCCATCACTAATGACAGATAAGACTAATAAAAAAGCACCAGGATGAGCAGGAGCATGGTCCACCGCTCCTGGTACCTCAGACTCGCTGCATATGCACACACAAAGTCAATTACCAACCAGACAAACATCACAAAGGGAATTAAACGGGAAAAAAAAAACTCTTCTCTGCATCTCTAAGTGTCTGCTGATGGTGGTCACAACTGGGATTGCTGCACCTGATTCCCGTCCAACTGTGAATACGCTGTCAGACCTCTCTGCCCTCAGATGACAGTGTGACACTGAGGTTTACCACTGAACGTGGCCCAGACAGACAGCCACACACACCTAGACACACACACACACATTGCACAAACACAACACACACACATATAAGACACATATACACTAAGTGAGGGCCAGGTGGTAGATCAAACTCATTCTTGGTCTCTCTCTCCCTCTTCCTCTCTCTCTCTCACACACACATACACAGAGAGAGAGAGAGAGAGAGAGAGAGCCAGGGAAGTGCATTAGAGACTATTAGAGCAGGTGAATCCTGTTCTGACTGCACTCATTGCATTAGCAGTGTGCATAAATGTTTACCCTCCGTAGATTGGTGAGTGGAGGCCACCCAGAGTGTGCTGCAATCTCCCACACTCATTTAGGGGCACAATTACATTTGCTGCTCTGGGTTTGCCAAGACTTATGATGTCGCTCTGAATCACTCAGGGACGACCTTTACTGTGATTGTATTGAAATTGTATTGAGAAAGCTTTGATTAATTGTGTGTGTGTGTGTGTTGTGTGTGTGTGTGTGCACGTGCCTGCATGCGTGCATGTATGTTTTGAAAAGTCATTGGACTGGGTGGAGTCGTTAATCTCAAACAATTACCATGCTTTGTTATAAATATAGGGCGGCACCTTGAAAAGAGACATGCACATGTTAGCCAATTGAATTAATCCTGGGGAGACCTGCAACACAGTTACACACGCAGCCAAGATTGATGAGCCACTGCGTCTCTCTTTCTCTCTCTCTCTCTCTCTCTCTCTCTTTCTCTGTATGTCTATCTATGTGTCTGTCTTTTTTGGCTGATCCATAGTACATCTGCTCATCCACCCTAGCAGTAAATAAGACTTACCAGAGCTCTGTTTGGTCATTTTTAGAGTTTAAGAGCCATTATCAGTGAGTTATTATAGTAATATTGTGTCAATGGGCAAGGACGCTAAGTTTGTGTAGATAATGACATAAGAGGAACTTTTACACATACACATACACATACACATACATGCACTCACACACACACACAAAGTTGCCTGTACAGATGCACATGACCCATGGTCAAACACATATGTAATCATGATTAATATAACACAATATAGGCATTTTCTATTCCATCAGCTTTCAACCTACAGGGTAGCCATTTAGTGCTAATTTTGGAGCTCATTTTGTCAAAAAAACAGTGGAGAGTATCATGCTATTACCCACAATAACACTGTTATATACTGTTAAATAACAGTGCGAGGTATTATGAGCATGCATCAGATAAGTGTGTGTGTGTGCATGCACGTGTGTGTGTGGGATTGTGTGCATGCACGTGTGTGTGTGTGTGATACTGTGTGGGTGTATGACGCAAGTGTTTTACTCCTAATGCTGATGATAGGTGTCTAATCTGTACTGATTTTTGCATAGCATTTGTATTCACACATAGTTTTGGTTATTGTTGTTGTTGCTACAGGTATGACTATGTGGAGGTGGAGGAACCGGTGTCAGGTGTGGTCCTGGGCCGCTGGTGTGGCTCCCAGTCTGTGCCGGCCCCGCAGGTCTCCACAGGCAACCAGCTCCGCGTCCGCTTCAGCTCAGACGAGTACTTCCCCTCCGAGCCTGGCTTCAGCATCCGATACAAGCTCCTTCCACAGGTCAGGAACATACCTGTACATGCTGTGCACACCTTCTTCTTGTCCTTCCTCTTCATCCTCTACCTATTTCTTTTTGTTTCCTTCTTTGCTCATCTTTAGGCCTTTCTTCTCCTTTCCTTTCCTCTCTCATCTTTCTTTCTCCCTCTATTTTTTGTTGTCTTTTTGCTGTCTTATATAATGATTAATGTAAGAAACACAATAAGTGTTATGCAATGCTGGCGTTCTGTGTGGGCCCGCTAGGCCTCCTTAGCCTTGCATGTTTGCATATAGTGTAGCAGATCAGGAGCAATGATCTGCCCTGAGCCATCCTCGCTTGGTTACACCTGTTTAAAATTCCTGGCCTCATCTCTCCAAACAACCAGAGGTTACGTGCATGTCTATGTCTGGATTTGTCTGTGTGTGTGTGTGTGTGTGTGTGTGTGTGCACCTATGCGTGTGAGCTTGTGTGTGAGATTATTATAGTGTGAGTATGTGTTCTCCACAAGCTACAATGCATGTTGGATTGAGAAGTGAGGTCTTCTCTAAGTAATCCATACACAAAGGAGCTAAATGCCTTTTAGAAATGCAGCACTAGTGCTGCTTTCCGCCCCTTTCTGCTCTTGGCAAAGATCCCAACCTTGTTTCATTTGATTCTTCTTCTTTCTCACTTTTTGTTTCTCTCTGTTTGTTTCTTTTGCTCTTTTCCTGCCTTAGGTCTCCCTTTCGGTCTGTCTGTTGTCTCTTTGTCTCACTCTTCTACTGTAATATATTTTCATTCATCTTTAGCATTGATACCATAAACAAATGAAAGTGCACTTGATTCAGTTGCACTGAATTTGACAGTTACTTCTCTAATGTCTGTAATGTCCTCTTGGAGCCCTGTCCTATGTGTCAAATGGGATTCCTTTTGTTTCTCGTCCTCCTTTCATTCTTTCCTGCTCTTTTTTCTCAGCTCAGACCACACGCACTGAGTTGTTAATCTCCTCTGCCTAACAAAAGCCAGGAGATGAACTCTGGCCTAGGATGGGTCCTGGCTGTGTAAACAGAGCCCTTCTCTCTCTCTTTCTCTCTCTCCATCTCATTTATCTGTATCAGCTACCCACCCGCCCCCCTCTGTATCACCCCCCCCCCCCCCCCAAACCCACCATCCTCTCTCTTTCCATGCAGGTAGAGAGAAACGAAGGAGAGGTCACCTCTGGTGCAATTCTGGTGCTATTTTTGTCTCTTTCTTTCTCTCTGTCCCTCTATCCCTCTTTCTCTCTCTCTCTCTCTCTTGTCCATTGTCTCAGTCCTGGAGCTCTGGTAGAAGTCTCACATGTTTTGTTGTTGTGAGACTGTTCTGTTTTGGACAGCTGCTCGACTGATAAAAAATTACATTGAGGTTTTTGAAGTAGTAAACAAGTGGATAAACATTCCAAACTAGGCTACAATGGAGTTTGTTTTTCAAGCATTCACAATTACACCCCCACACACACACAGAGACCCACACACACATATTCAAAGAGCATCTATTTAGATCTATTTATCTTATCAGCATCTCCACCAAAGGAGAACCTGATTCTGTAATGAATCTGGCCCAAATCTGGCCCTGCTTTGGCCTTTGATTAGCCCTGATTGAGTCAAGTCCTGGAATATCATGGCATGATGTGGCTTGGCGTGGACCAGTTGTTCCAGTTGTGTCTGGTCCGAACCAGATTACCTCTGCCCCACCACTCTACTCCGCTGACACACACACTCGCGTATTCACAAGCAAGAGTATGTGTAAGCACACTCACACACACACACACACACACACACACACACACACACACACACACACACACACACATACTCAGCTCATTCCATCCCACCGTCTCCCCTCTATTGCATGAATTCACAAGGCTGGCGCCCCTTTGAACTGTCAGATCCACGCAGACTCAATGTTTCTCATTGCTTTGTCTGTGGGCAGTACCCCGCTCACTGCTGGCCATAGTCCACTCAATGAAGATGTCTTATCTCTCTCACTAAACAAAAGCATTCCGCTCCATCCTGGCTTGAATTATGAGCAAAGAGGATCTAAAGTATTCTATCAGTACAGCTATGTGTCTTTCATAGGCCCACATTATACAGTTTTTCTACTCCAGATGTGATTGCATAATGGAAATTGGAAAGCAGTTCAGTAATGAAAATGTGATGCATGCCTTGCTTTTGCAACATTAATGAGAAACTACATTGCAGACTTAAATTCTTGTAAGATTTTGAGACATTGGAAGTTACATATTGGACAAATTAAACACATTGGAAGTTGGATATTTTTTGACAAGTCTAAAAGCTAAAGTTATGCTAATGCTAAAGCTAATTATGCATAGTGAATAGGGACCCTCTGTGCAATGTTCTGTGAAATATGTAATCTCTTAGGGAAATTACTCTTGGCTGCCAGTCATGTTATCCACACTGAGATTCTAAAATGCATTTGATGACAGAATTCACAAGTTTGTCGATTTGTGTGTGAGAATGTGAAACCTCATGGACTGTGTGCCTCTTCTCTTAACCCCACTCGTGTGTGTGTGTGTGTGTGTGTGTGTGTGTGTGTGTGTGTGTGTGTGTGTGTGTGTTCATGTGTATTTGTGTTTTGGAGGCCTCTGGTGCAGAGGTGTGGCTGAGGCCTGCTGGATATTTATAGCCTCGCAAGTAGCGAAGGTCGAGCTGGACCCTGCAATTGCGGCTCCATGGCTGGGCCTCTCTGGATGGGAGACTACTGGCCACTACTCCTCCTCCTACTCCTCCTCCTCTCCTCTCCTCTCTTCCTATCTTCTCCTACTCCTCCTCCTCTCCACTCCTCCTCTTATCTTCCCCTACTCATCCACCTCTCCTCTTCTTCTTTTTCTTCACCTCTCTTTCCTCTTGCTGTGACTCATGCTGGGAGATGCACAGCATCTTGTAGGAACCTCCCATTTGCCCAGTAACTACATACACAGACACACACACACACACACACACACACACACTCGCCAACCACACACAGCTTTGTTTACAGATACAAACACACACTCAATTACTCTTGAGAGAAAAAAAAAATCTTTTAAACGAGTCAAGCTGTACTTTGCTTGCATTAGACCCTGTGTGTTTTCCTCTGCTTAGGAATTTCTAAATGACAAAATCGGAGTGCTACATTGCTGAGGTGGATCCTGCCTGCAGTTGCTCAGAGGTTTAGAGACAAAGGGTTGTTTAGGCCAGTTCAGACAGAACTGCAGGGCCCAGTGCAGCTGCCTGCCTGTCTGTGGGTTGTTTTACGGATTCCCGCTCTCCCTTTCTCCAAACCCCCTTGTGTTCTACTGTGGTGTGGTCTGGACCAGTCCGGGGCCCTGGCTACTGATGTTAGGCTGCCCCTGGTGGAGCATCTCTAAAAGAGGTTGCTATGGTTACCACTCTCTCTGCTGCCATGGTGACCATAGATGGAGCAGTTCCATCTGTCAGTCTGTCTGTGTTACTGCGACATATTTAATTGCTATGTTGACTATACATATGGATGGATATTAAAATGCAAGACAGATACTTTCAGCAGGTTTATATGAACCATCCCAAGAAGCAGAGAGTTTTTAATAAAGATGAATGCCCTTACAGGGATGCCGGCTGATTTGATATATTTGTGTTTTGGCTTCTGGTTTCAGGCATTGCAGCTGATTTGACATGCTTTATCCAGTGGAGTCATACTACTGTCTGAGACTCCAATATGAATTCCTATCACTGATGGCATGTAGGCGAGTGTAATAGTATCAGTTTGACCAGGGTGACGGATGCGGCGAGTTCTGGCCAAATGTAGATTCGTCACCTCTTATGATTCATGACGTGAAGCGCCGTGAAGTGTGTTTGTTTCCCATGCGCTTGCTTGTCACACTTTACTGCGCTCACCCTCAAACACACAGCGCTGTTCTTATTATATTTCACCCCTGTCGTTTGTCAACCGTGAGTCATGCTGTCTCGCGCACACACACACACACACACACACACACACACGCTGACCCCAGTCAAACCGGGCTGGTTGGTCGACTGGTCAGTCAGCCTCAACGGAGCCGACCCCAGGACTCTGAAAAAAAAAAAAAAGTGTCCTGAAACTGGAGCCACTGATGTATGTCTGCAATGTTCCCCAAAGAGAAATACTCTCCCAAAAACACACCATTTATCTGGCAAGATCATCTGAGTTGTGCCTTGTGCCCTTTTGAAGAGAACCAACTTCAACTACTGGGCTTTGAGAATGTTATTGTTGGAACAGTTTCACACAAGATAATTAAGCTCAAGATATGTCTATAGCTACATTTACAAATGAATATTGTGTCCAGTTGATACCTAAACCAATGCCCCAAAGAGCAAAGGCACAGTGAACATGAACAAGTTTCTTTTCAAACTGGATAAAAGGCAGAGCAGAACCAAGCTAGCGCTGAAGGGAAGTCAGTGTGTTTAAGGCCAGAGCTGGAGAGACCTAAACAGGGGAAGAGGGAGGGTAAGGGGTGGCCTGAAATGGGTGGTCATGGAACTTGATGACCAGGGAAGTCCTCTAGAATGTTTTAGAAGAAAAAAAAAAGAAAAGAAAATCAAAATGAGTGGAAACTACCCTTTTTTAGGGTTTTCTGTTTTTGGAAGGAAGCCAAGAGACCATGTAGGGCTCTAAATTTCAGCATTTCTTCAGGAGTGTGTGATAAGAGCAGCAAGACATAACACACACACACACACACATACACAGAGAGAGAGAGAGAGAGAGAGAGAGAAACTATTGCTACTAGACCTCCAGGAGCAGGACCCTGCTTAAACAATAACTTTTCTTTCCTACTTCCACTGTGGAGACAACCCTGTGTTTGTCTGTGTTTGTCTGTTCGACACAGGCAGGATGGCAGTGACATGTGTGTGTACGTGTGTGTGAGTGTGTGTGCGTGTGTGTGTGTGTGTGTGTGTGTGTGCGTGTGCGTGTGCGTGTGCGTGTGCGTGTGCGTGTGCGTGTGTGTGTGTGTGTGTGTGTGTGTGCGTGTGTGTGGGTGGATATATGGAAGTGGATGTGTGTAGCAGTCAACCGTAACTCAAGAGGAATAAATGTTGGGAAGGAGCATGAGGACCTCAAGGTAACGAGAGGTCAATAAAACAAAGAGCAAGACCGAGAGAGAGAGAGAGAGAGAGACAGACAGACAGGGAGAGGAGAAGAGAGAATATTGATGGTACTGTGAAGTAATATAAGACTTTGAAAAGGTCTGAGTCTGAGTCTGAGTGGGTGGAATGATGCAGTGGCAACAGCTGTGTGTTAGTCTATGTGTTTTATAAATTAGGCCTAAAGCATCTCCCTAATGTTTGCCCTCTCAGTGACTCAGAGAGCAGTAATGGATTATAGGGGGTTGAGGGTGGCAGGGTAGGATGAGAGGACTATGCCCCAGACGCGCCGCAGAGCAGGGCAGAAACAGCCTCCTGTGTGTGGTTTCACCAGGCAGCCAGCCTCTGTGTGCGGTCACTGCAAAAGAAAAACATAAACAGGGAGAAAATAAAGCCTGTCAGTGTTTCAGCCGATCTGGGCCCGTGCCTCATGCAGGCAGTGCTTCTCGCTCGCGAGGATGTGGTTGGCGCTCCTGATGTGGACACACACACACACACAAACACACACACAAACACACATAAACACTCGGGCATATGCACAGCTGCAAACAGAAACACACATTTGCAACCATACACACTCACACACACTCACACACACACACTGGCAGGATGGCAGTGACACATGCCACATTTATTTGCTGCTCGCTTCCTTCCAAAACAAATTAGCCACATTAAGGGTGGCTGAGGAGAGGAGAAAGCGTGTCGAGGAGAGGAGAGCGTGCGAGCGGCTGCTGCTGTCAGCTCAACCACAGTGCCACACTGCCAGTGCTTGGGCACGACCCTGGTAATTACTCCTCTTAAAAAGAGCTGAACATTGAATACAAATACACACACACACACACAAGCATGGAACCGGGGTAGTGAGTCGTCGTCCGCAGACGCTGTCTACAAAAGTGCTTTTATTCCAAACATGGCCTGCGGCCGCCCTGGATGTTGTGTCCTTTAAAAACGAGAAATCATGTGTACAGTCAGAGGGCGATTTGCCATGTTTTTTATTTCCTTATTTATTTTGTCAGCAGAACATGTGTGTGCGTGCATAAAGGACCTGATAGGTTATAGGCTACAATGAAAGAAAGAAAATCATTTTCCTAATCCCATGCCTCATGCATCACCATCCTCCATGTGTGTTTCATTTATGCTGCAGCATTGTTCTTCAGCACACTATAGGCAGTGCAACTCTCCTGAGAGCAAAGGACACTGGGAAAAAAGAAGGGTCTACTTTGTTCCGTCGGAACTGGACTGGAACATGGTCTGTTCTGCACTGGAGAGCCACTCTATCTTTGCAATGGAACCTTAGAGACCAATTGCGTCATGTGCTTTGGGTTCTGTTCTGTGTACACATTGTCCTTCAACTTTGGATACACACACTTCTACACACACACACACACACACACACAAACACATAAGCACACATGATGTTCTCTCTCAACATACACACACACACACTGTCCTCTAGCTGTGGACGCATGGTCCCATTCCCTGGTTCTGCACCCTGTCAGAGGCTTCATGTGTGTAAGTCCTCTTTTTCACTATCTCTCTCGCCACTGAGCTAAGCTCCTTTTCCCCTGTATAAAAGCTTGACGCAGATTCTGCAAATTCGAAACACCTTTTTCAAGTGCGACCCACCAACCGAAGGCTGATGGAAAACAACGCGAGCCTTTCTTCCGCGCTGTGTGTTTTTATTCCTCCCCAGATGGATCCTGCTGATGCCGCCACCGTGGAGCCCCGAGCAGGGGAGCAGCAGATAAAGGAGCCTCGGACCTGGCCAGCCTCAAAGAGCAAGAGAGAGAGAGAGAGAAGAGAAGAGAGAGAGAGAGAGAAAAGAGAGAGAGAGAAGAGTGCGCGCAGAGAAACACGCTGGTTATGAGTCCAAATATTTTCCATGGTTGCCATGCCAACTGGTGTCATACCTCAGACTTGGCTGATGAAGGGGGGTCTGATAGCTCACAAATCTGGGGATGCTTTGAGCCTCGGCTTCTGAGCTCATTCATTAACGGCAAATGTTTTCACTGTAACTTATAATGTGTCCCAGTTATGCACGTTACTCACCGTCCCCCGAGCTTAGCACGCCTTTCTGGTGATTGAAAGGGTGTGCAGGTGTTCCTGCGATGTGTGTTAGTTTATGTTGGACGTGTGGTTTGATGTCCATGAAGACAGAGTTCATTTGCTCCTAATCATTCACATTTTCATTGCAAGTTTATACTGGACATAGCAAACTACAAGGAAAATAATATCTAAAGATTACCATTGGACACAGCTGAAAAGGCCATATTGTTGAACAGAACTATAAGCTATAGGTTGCAATATGTTAATTAATTAGTTTGTTATGTTGTTGTTATTTTTGTAGATCTATTTACAGCTTTAACATAGAGTGGGTAAAGAATTTCTTTTTAAGTCTTTAAGAGTAGCACTGTTTATGTGCTCAAAACATCTGAACTCGGGCACCTTAGCAACATTCATCAAGATGGCACTTGGACTGAATTTCTTTCCTCAATTCTGTGATAATCCTGTAGACGGGAAACAAACTCACTCTTTTAAAAGCTATTTGTTTTGTTTTTGTGGGGTATTCCGGGTGGCCACTAACTTTAAATCACTTTGAAAGCTGCACTTTAACAGACCCGGCCCAACCTCTTGGGGACCAGAGGTGTTCCTGCCTCAACTACAGACTCACTGAATCTTCCTTACAGCCTGTCATCAAATTCACACCAACTTTCAGTAGCTTTTCAAATCTCCTCTGTTCAGTTTAACATTCTGATGGTGACTCTTTCCTGCCTGATATTCCTTCCAGAGCTCAGTCCTCTCCAGAAACCATATCAGTGCCCTTGATAGGTCAGGCAGGTCAGCTGGCAGGGAGTAAGGGGGTACCTCAGACGTGGTACTCGTGTTGTGCATTACAGCAATATTGTGTAACCATGGAAATGATATAGTTCCCCATTTTGTTAGAACTGATAACTAGTGTTAACAAGTTCCATGTTCCATCATTCAGACCTATTCTTTTTCTGCTGTTAATGTGTTTTTGTAGCAGTATTGTTTCAGTATTTGTATGGAAATACTAGAAGCAGGATGTTTGTCATTATTTTGTAACAAAGTAAAGTAAAGCCATGCTGACTGGTATTCAGCAGACACTTCTCTTCAAGACAACACAGACTAGCAACTTGGGGCCAAACCAGGGTTTGACCAATTGTCAGTCGGTGACATAAGTGTTGCTCCACCACATCTGCATCTGTAATAATGTCCCTACTAACATCTGCTCGCCATCGTTCAACCCCTACCTGGAACCCTCAGAGAGCTGAAAGCCTCTCACTGCTAAGAGCTCCCCTGGCCCCTCTCTCATCCTGTGCCAACAGCAGATCAGCGCCAGTAAAGGTGGTGATGCTGCTGTTTGTACAGCTGGCATGCTGGCATGGCCAGCAACGTGAGGCTGAGTGGTGTTTGTGTGTGTGTGGTGTAGTGCAGTGGGGTTGCAGATGCCCGATGCATGCTGATCTAAAGCATTTATGAGGTGACTTAACAGAGAAACGGACTTTAAAGTGGACAGGATAGTCTCGCTAAAATGAAGCATTTATGGAGTGAATGAATGCAGACAACGACTGATAGAAGACATACTAGTCTCACAGACATTAGCTTGGATTGAGAGTGAGAAACAGACCAGTTTCACTAATGTGAACCATTTATGATGTGGATTAGGACTGATGGACTGCAGGCTAGTCTTACTGAGATGAACCATTTACGAGGTAGTTTAAGGTTATGAAAGACTGGTAGAATAAAGGGTAGTTTCACTGAGATGAACTCTTTATTGATGTGGATTACAGTAAGAGTATATAAGACAGATTTGTTTTACTTGAGTGAAGCATTTACAGTGTGGATATATAGCGGGAGCAAAAGCAGGATTATCTCACCCGACCTGACTCCATTATCAAACACAGACTTACAGACAAAGACTTGGAAATATCTACTTTATCTCAAACACTAATCCAGTTAGATCAGGAGTGTGTCTACCCATGTACATGGGTTTGATAGGCCTTACTGTCTGAAAGGTCAAATGGTCACTGATAGGGCCTACTGTCTGACATAAGGTCATGGGATCACAGCAAGGTCCTACTGATATATGGTACCATAATGTCCCGATTAATAACCAAGGTCAACACATCAATTTTGCTAAATTTCATTATCTATGATAGGGGTTCCCAGACAGATGAAAGACTGGTAGATTGCCAAGACAATGCAGGTAGGTTGCAAAACACTTCAAGAAAAAAAGTTTTTTAGACATTTAATTTCTCTTCCCATTGGCTTTCATATGATTGACATAAACATTGGCACAGACAGTCTGTACCTGCTGCAAACTACTGCCTAACTTGTTGTGAATGGGGCCTTTGGTCTCTTTTCTTCTAAGGTAACGTAAAGAATACAAGTGAAGTTCAATATGCACAAGTACAGTTCAAAGACAGCTGTGCCGTGTTTATCTGAAGGCTGACTGCAACTCTGCTGCGCACTGATGTTAATTTGTAAAGTAGCCTACAGTTGCAAAGAGTTTCTCTTTGACGTTATCGCAGAAAACATGGAGCATAATGATGACATCATAGTATGGCATTTTACATACATGCTGATTGAGAGTACAAGGAAAAAGCAAAACCCTGATCTATGAGGTTAATACATGGGTGAGGGCTATGCATGGGAGTGCATTTCTTTGCATCATTCTACTTTGTCATGAAATCATGATCTGATTCTGATTCTATAGATAGTGTTCAGTAAACTGAGGTTAATACACAGGTGAGGTTAATACATAATTTAGTTTTTTTTGTTTTTGTTTTTTTTTTGCATAAAACACTGACCTGACATTTACATGTGGTGCAGCTTGTATTCAGGAAATTATTTTATATGTCACAGGGTCAGAGATAGGTCCTGTCTTATGCTGTCTGGGATAGTGTTACAGGGGTCACAGACAATCCCTACTGACTGGTCATGATGTCACAGATAGGCTCTAATGTCTGTGATAAGTTCATAGGGTCAGAGATTGGGATGTGAATTGTAGTTCAACAGTATACGGAACTCAAATGTCACAGATGGTCAGAACTTCTCTACCCTGACCTTGACTAATATAAACCACTTGCTTCCTTGTGACAGACTGTCATAAATCTGACCAGTTCACCTGTCACCAGCCTTGGAAGTAGAACTGAACTTAACAGATAGAAATCCATGCAAGTTCAGAGCCTAGCCTTGTATATTAAAATTGAAACCACACACATTTCATTCCCTCCTAAACTAAAGTTACTTACAACAGACCTTTGTGTGTGGGCAGATGCTTGGAGTTGATGAACTGGCCGTGGGCTTTGAAAGGAGGCCTGTTTATGAGAGCATCTGAGTGAGAGCTTATTGTCTACAACCACCTGGGTGGCTTGAGCAAAGTGATCCACACCGCGCCACGGTCCCTCAGGAAGAGTGGCCCAGCAAAAGGTAGATCCATCTGATCTGGTGACAGAACCCACCCAGGATGTCTGGCACCAGGAGCATATTGTGCTTGTAAGAATGCTTGTGTTTGAGCTGGGTTTGTCTCCACATGGAGATGAAAGCATACGCTGATGAACAAACGATCTCATTTACAAAGCAGATCTGAAAGCAGCGAGCCTGAGTCTGGGCCAGGTTATTATCTAATAAGTCAGACTTGTTGGTTTGATGATGTGTTGTTGGTTTGTTGTGTTGCTGGTGTGTTGTTGCTATCCTCCTGTAAGATGAAAGAATATCGGATTGAAGCACAACTAAGAGCCTCGATGACTGGCAGGTCTTAGGATTTCAGCTTTCCTCTCTCTTCCTCTCAGAATCCGCATCCTCCTCAAAAAATAAACTGCCCTTTTCAGTTTCTGTGGTGATAATGTCATTGGAGCTCTCATTGGCTGAAGGTGTCTCAGTACTGCCTTGTCCATCAAAGAGGATTACAAAGGTATTTCCACAGAGGTGACAATGAGCTGACATGCTGATAGCACACACTAACGCGCACACACACACACACATATATACACACATATACACACGCACACTCTCACACAGATGAAATGTGTCTGTGTGTGTGTGTATTCTATTACATTTGTCTATGCTTGTGTGTGCCTGTATTAACTCTTGCTCTCGTATCTTTTATTTAATCTTATATTCTTATTTTGTGTCTATGAAAGTGTGCATGTTTTCAGTCTTTACACGTTTGTGTTCTCATATACACCTGTGTGTGTGTGTGTGTGTGTGTGTGTGTGTGTATGTGTGTGTTCTGGCCTGCAGCAGTCGGAGTCCTCCTCCCCGGCGGCCCCGGTAGTGTCGGTGGCGGCACAGCAGCCAGTGGAGGTGCTGAGTGAGATGGTGTCCCAGCTGCACACGGTGGAGGAGGTGCTGCGCTACCTGGAGCCCGAGCGCTGGCAGCTGGACATGGAGGACCTCTACAAGCCCACCTGGCACCTGCTGGGCAAGTCATTCATCCAGCCACGCAAGTCCAGAGGTGAGTGAGACACACAGCGCGCGCGCGCACACACACACACACACACACACACACAGACTCTTTCTCTTCAACGCTCTCTTTCACACACACACACATAGCACACACACACACATAATACACATTAAGGGCCAAGAGTGGGTGAGACACCCTCTCTCTCTCTCTCTCTCTCTGACACACACACACACACACACACACACACACACACACACACACACACACACACGCACACACACAAAGCTAAGGCCAAGAGAAATAAAGTTTCAGAAGAGATCTGTTAAGAGATGATGAAACTTGGAGAAATGGATATATATATATATATATATATATATATATATATATATATATATATAGAGAGAGAGAGAGAGAGAGAGAGAGAGAGAGAGAGAGTGAAAGAGATTGGGGGGAAAGAGTAAGAAAGAGAGAGAGAGATTGTGACAGAGAGACAGATATAGGCAGATGATGAGAACAAATGGATATGACAGACAAATAAAAACACTGAAACAAAAAATTGTGATCATGATGGTAGAAAATAAGATCAGTATTTCATTTTCACAATAACAATTATAAACAGCATTTTGAGACTTTTTTTTGTAATTTCCACCAACATCCTAAACTCTCACCAATACAAGTGGATTTGTTTGCAAACAGGAACCAACAATAATAATTTTCAAAGAGTTATGTCTGACAAGGTAGTATACAACATCATATAGGCTCATACACTATGTGAGTTACTTTCAATTTTGTTCTGCGGGGGCCGACGCTAGGCATCTTGCAATCATGGAAAATTACCCAAGTGACTGTAAAAGTGAATACAAAGCTGTAAATTATCCTTAAATTGTATCCCTGTAGCGCTCAGTAGCCTATGTAGCGCTCAGAAAACAGCAATGCTAAGAGTCCTGATACTGTTGACTTCATTTTAACTTGAGGAGGAGGCGAACCTCCTCCCTGAGGTGTGAAACAGAACCTGTGTGTGTGCGTGTGTAGAGTGTGAGAGACACAGTCCAGGACCAGCATGCAAGGCAGCTATAAAGCTTCCTCCACAAGTCTAAGAAAGGCTTTCTGGCCGTAGCACTCTGCCACTCCGTAACGAGACCAAACCCTGAGCTCATGGCACTGTAGTTCAGCGCCCCCTGTGGCTCACTGCTGCTATGGTTGCTGCCAGCATTGGACCCTCAATGGGGCTAGAAACTGGGCCTGGGTTTGCAGTGGAATTGGAAGGGATGGGGCTGGAACTGGGCTGGAATAGGGACAGAATTGAGCTAGAGTGTTGCCTGGATGAGGCCTGAGCTTTTGGGAGTGAAGTGCTGCTGCAGGAGACCAGAGCCAGGGCTGGCCACTACTCTTAAGTCCACCGCAGAGCCCTCAGGAAGGCCCACCATTAATTACACTGCTCACTGAGGCTGATTAGCATCCAGAGAGACAGCTGTTTGAGTGGGTTTGAGTGAGCATGTGGCTAAGAGCCCTTATGAAACTCAACCACAACACCAGATCTGGGCTCCTCCATCTGGGCTAATAACAGTTTTTTGACTCTGGAGATAATTTCAGGAGCCAGGCTAGCGCAGCCTAGTACCTCCTCTCAATATTGCATTTTGCTACAGTACTAGGCAGGGAACTCTCCAAAGCCTTGGGTTTACCCCGAAAAGATTTTTTAAAATCTCCAATCAACAAACAGAAATTGAAGGCAGAACTAATGGCTATAAAGTTTAAATTAATTTTCCAATCACAGCAAAGGAAAAGAGTCTAGTCTATCAGGTCAGGAACACCCCTTATAGCTGAGACTGAATTGGTGTAAGATTCAAGCTGCCTCAACAGATTGTAGTTCTGGTATTATTCCACAGTGGAACGAAAACCATTTCATGAATAAAATATTTGAATGGTATTCTTTGTAAAATAAAGCAAATCGTTTGCAATTACTGATTACTGAATATAACGATTTATTTTACACTTTATTTCAAGTTCTGTCTTTCTTGACTAAAGACTGTGTTGGTAGTGTGCTGTTTCCCCATTCAGATTTAGTTTAATAGGATTTGTTCATCACTGAAAGTGTAGTATAGTCTGATCTTAGTTTTTAACTGAGTTTGCATAATCACCATAAATATAAAATATCCATATATGCAAATCTCATTTGCACCATCATTGTGTATGAGGAGAACAACATGCCCCTGAGTGCATTAGTCATCTGTGACTAAGTGTGGAGTTTGGAAGTGCGTAGGAGTGGCAAATACAGCAGGGTGCTCAGGAAGACTGTTCAGCATTGTTTACTTTTTCCCTTTCTTTACACACACATACACACATACACACATACATACATGCCATGTGGAAATTTTGTGTGAGACATAATCAGGCGTGTAATCTGCTATAGTTGTTCTCAGCATTACTTCATAGTGTGTAGGTGTGTGTGTGTGTGTGTGTGTGTGTGTGTGTGCATGTGTGTGTGTGTGCATGTGTGTGTGGAGTACAACTGGAAGTCTTCAATAAGAAGGTATGCCTGCATTGCTATTCCTCCCCATAACTTCTGTGTGTGTGTGCGCAGGTGTAGTGGACCTGAACCTACTCCGTGAGGAGGTGCGTCTGTTCAGCTGCACCCCCCGTAACTTCTCGGTGTCCCTGCGTGAGGAGCTGCGGAGGACTGATGTGATCTTCTGGCCCAGCTGCCTACTGGTGCAGCGCTGTGGGGGCAACTGTGCCTGCTGTGCCCATCGCTGCCATGACTGCCAGTGCCAGCCCACACAGGTGGCAAAGAAGTACCATGAGGTAACACACACACACACACACACACACAGAAACATGTGTGTCTGTGGTCAATAGCGACGGTATGCTTGACACACAGAGTAATGTCTTATTATCTAAACCCTCACAGCTCACATGCCTTACTGTATGTGTGTGTGTGTGTGTGTGTGTGTGTGTGTGTGTGTGTGTGTGTGTGTGATTTGCAGGTTCTCATGATGAGGCACAGACCTGGCAGTCGTGGGCTGCAGAAGTCTCTGACAGATGTCCCTCTAGAGCACCACGAGGAGTGCAACTGTGTGTGTAAGGATGACTCCGACTGATCACATTTCCTCTCAAAGCCCCCAAACCCAAATACCCCCCCCCCTCACACACACACACACACACACACACACACACACACACACACACACACACACACACACACACACACACTATCACACCCTGAGAAGATCAGAAAGGCGCCAAACCTGGCCCTGTGTGGAACCTTTCAGGGCAAATAGTCAGGCTGTGTCCATAATCCATCCTGATTCTCTGGTGGAAAAGACTGGAAAGACTCCACCAGACTCCTATCCCCCATCTCCTCAAAATCCCAACCATATCCTTATTCTGGACCTAGCACTGGACTATTTCTCACACTCTCTCATGGAAAAGGCTGGATGTTATTCCATACCTGCATGGGTGGACGGGAAGTTATTTTAAACTTCCAGGAGTGGACTGGATGTTATTCCAAACTTCTATGGCACCCCATCGGCTCAGACTCTTAAAAGGCTTCGATGGTGCCGAGGACAGTGGGTTTTGCAGGTGTGTCCAGGAGCGTGTCTTCATCGGGCCAGTCTGGACTTCCTGCTGCTGTGGCTGTTCAAGCACAGAGTGTGTGTGTGTGTGTGTGTGTGTGTGTGTGTGTGTGTGTCTGAGAGAGAGAGAGAAAGAGAGGGTGAAAGATAGTGTGTGTGTCTTTTAGCAGATGTTGGGAGAGAGAGATGTGGAGCAGAGATGTTTTTGGGGTGCTGGTGTGTGTGTGTGTGTGGGGGGGGGGGCCCTCCATTACTGTTCTCATGCTGAGAGACCTGCCACTGCTGCTGCAGCCTCCATGGATGTGAATGCAGAGGGACTTGCCTGGGGAGACAACTTTGCCTTTTACCTTTTATTCTTTCCTTCTTTCTGTTGAAAAGAAAATGTTTTGTGACTCTTTATCTACATCAACATCAGTTAGAGTGTGTTAAAATTCCAGTCACATGAATGGACTGAGAAGAGCAAGTTTTTCATTTTATTTTTAGAGGCTGTGTGCATGCATGCATGTGTATGTCTGTGTGTGTGTGTGTGTGTGTGTGTGTGTATGTGCCATGCCTTTACCCACTGGGACTGTCTGTAAAACAATGGATCACTCCAGCAGACATTGCTCTCTCTCTGTCTGTCTCTCTGTCTCTCTCTCTCTCTCTCAGTCTCTCCTCTCTTAGTCTTTCATACTCTTTGTCTTCCCTTTATTTCATCAGTTTCACAACAGAGATGGAGTCTGTGAATGTTACAACAGGGACCAATAAAGTTGGGAAAAGACAGACAGAGAGAGGAAGACGGTAGGAGACAGATAGTTAGACCGATGGGCAGAAACCAAGCCACAGTAAAAAAAATGTAAACTCTGTTCTCAGATGCCATGTAAATGTTTTCCTTTGTATTTAAAACCTTTCTGTTATCTGTTTTTGTCATTCAAATGTCATCATTCCATTTCCTGTTGTACAGACATTAGACTGTCAGTCACTCACATGTAAATCCAGTCGGAGGCGAACCACTCAAGACAAACCAGACTGACAGTCAGGCCCTCAGACACTCATCTGAGAGGAACCACACTGACCTGTAAACTGATGGGACGATCATCTCAAACACTTCATTGTTGTTTTTTTTATCTTCCTATTTAACTTTGCCATGTCTCCAGTCATTGGCTAATCACATCTGTTGCAGCAGCTCGCATATGCCAGGCTAGACCTGGGACAGAGAAAGTATGCTGTGTGTGTGCATTTAAAGTTGGCTGTCATTAGCAGTCTGCTTTTAAATCTCTTGTGTCCTACAGTGTTTATATTTTCATGAGGCTGTAATATATGCTTTGGTTAAGACAGTGAGACAGACCACTGTGATGTTGTTTTGGGGAGTGTATAAAATGGCAAAGGTATTCAAGGGTTCCTGAGGGCTTAACTGTCACACTTAAAGCCCATATGCGATAATAGATTAGCATTAGCTGTCGTTTTGCTATTCAGTTTCTGTTGTACCAAATTTAATCATTTGTTTTTCTACTGACAACATTTGGTGGTCTCGAACAACAAGGCTATGGTTTGCACCGAAATATTGCTTTAAAGTAAAGGTTCATTGAGCAGTGTACCAAGAATCTCTCTTAAACTGCACCCAATGTCTTTTCTAGAGAGCCCAAACACAAACTGATAAACTGTTAATATCAACTAGTTGTTTGCTCAAAAGTCAAAACTGGTATCATGGACTCCCTCATGCAGAGCGACATCAAGTCACAGTGAATACATTAGTGATCTTATTCTCTGCCCCCAAAGTTTATTCTCATCTGAACCAAAACTTCCTCATGCCTTACGTCCTGTAGCAGTGAAGATGCCTTGAGTCTTGTACGTTCAACTGAGTGTGTGTACCTTTACATTATATCTTCTTCTGTTGCTGTGCTGCACCAGTGTGCATAACCCAGTCAAGATGTCCCAGAATGAGTTTCATCTATTATGAATAGATGAAATGAGTTTCATCTATTATCCTGTTTTATTCCTTCTGCAATGTTGTTTCTCCATAATCCAGTGATTTACCACAGCCATGTAGGCTACTGGATTCAGTATGTGTGTTAGCGTAACAGTAATATTATGGCCCAGCCATCTGTCTTTTCTCTCATACTCTGTGCCTGTATACATATATTTGGTTTTCTCTTGTTTGTCTTTTTCCTTTTGGCAATGAAATTGCAAATGAATATTGTTTTTCTATCTTTAGAATACACAGTTCATTTCAGGCATATATATTTTCTTTTCCTCTGTAAATACAATTTTGTGAGAAATCTTGATTGTTCATGGCAGTATCTAGTCAACTTGTCTTTCCCGTCTCACAAGAGAATAGTGTAGGGTGAGAAATAAACTACTTTGCTTTTATACACAGTTGTTATCTTCAAGTGTGTGTTCCGCTGTTGGTGTTGTGGCTGCACGTGTTTGCTCAAATTCATTTAGCAAATCCATTATCACTTTAATGAAATGAACATAACAAACCTCACAGGCCGAAAATCAATCTCGTCAGCATGTGTGTTGATCAGAGGAACTGGTCTCATCATCATCTAAGGAAATTAGTTTTTTTATAAACAAGGCCCTTCAATTAAAACTCTCCCATTTAGAAAAATGGGAAATTGAAGAGGTCCGAAGACATAAACAAAATGTGATGTACTGGAGGTAATGAATGGCTCACAAAATTGCTTTCTTTTACTTACATCAGCCTGAGACAGCAGTGATAGGTAATTGGACATGGGCCAGACCTAGGCCAGATCTCTATCTCTCTCTCTCTGCTCTCATGAGGCCTATGGATCATAACATATTAAGTCTTTACTGCCTGCTAACATTGGGAACTTTGCATGATTTCTATAACCTTCTCATAGGCAGATAAACCTCACATCCTTTATCTGGCAATGTAATGAAATGACGACTCAAGTAATTCGTAGTTGCTCCTCTGAAATCTCTTTCTCTCTAGTCTCTGTAAGTACATGACATTTACAAGATTTGCAACAGATTTCATCCACCTCACAGTTATTCTTGGTAGGGAGACTGGGCAGTTTCCCTTACTTCAGCACATTTCTTATAATAGAGTTATAGAGAGGATCACATATCTTGAGAGTGTGTGAGGGGATGACCTATGGGGGTTAATCTTGTGAGTGTGTGAGAGGCTAAACTGCCAAGCTCTGCAGTAATAAACCAGAAAATGTAGTGCTTTGTCCTTCCATCTTTGCCTCTTTCAGTTCCCTGCAGGAAAACCACACGTGAGTCATCCCAACACACTCAGAGAAACACACAACTATTGACCCACGAGTGGCAGTATTGACCACATTGCATGCCTGTGCATCACAGCAGTATTCGATGGATAATGACAGTCACAGGCAGAAATACCACCGCCAGATTGCAAAATGATTTGACAGCGACTGCGATTTCTAATTGGATGAGAGCAAAAGAGCAAGAACTCGCCTGACTGACTCGCCTGATTATTGGATGCTTAAACCGAGGTTTCCAGGAACTAGCTGTGTGATACAGAGAAGTGCTGGAATGGCAGTAAGAGCGACATTAATCACATCAACGAGAGCTATACAGTAATTAAAGATTAAATGCATACCAGGCAAGTCTGCGTTTTTTTCCCCTTACAGTCAGTGTTTTTTTTTGTAACTAACACCAGTGTCATGAATTCTCACCAATACATGTGGATTTGTTTGCAAACCAATGAATAGGAACCAGCGATGATCATTTTTGAGAGTTATGTTGACAGACAAGGTAATAAACGCGATTTCATAAGGCTGAAGAGATAGTTTCAGTTTCATTTAATATTGGAGCACCGTTGTCATTTTGCAAGCACTGTAATCTTGCAAAGACGTTGTAGGGGAAGCCGACAGAGGCTTTATTCACCCTGATGAGCCATTTATTCATCAAAGTGACTACAAAACTAGTAAATTAACCTCAAATTTGATTAACATCAAATGTTGTCTGTTTTCCCCTTTGGTCTTGGGCAGTCTTTCTGTAGCCTGATCTGCAGAATTGAACTGTCAGTAAAGAAGAGAAGGCAACGTCATTTTCTGAAAAAACAAATGCACCTGTATGAACACACACACTGATCTACATTTTACTTTTTCATCCAAAATTGTCCATGCCCATGTCCAAAATTTAAAACAAAATTCACTTAGTCAAATGTTACAGTAACTTTCTCTCTTCCCCTAAAAAATGACCACATTCATTGTCCCAGATACTTTGATAAAACTGAGATGTTCTAATAATACACTTAAAAGCAGATAAACCAATTCAAATTCACCCTGAGTTTCCAGGAACCTGTATACACCATACATTAATTATGCATGTGTAAACTAGAGCTTCCATTTCTGTGTATTCATGAGGCTGAGAATATTTTCAACAGCACTGGTGTTAGTGTGCCCAAAACATTTTGGGTCAGTATCATGACTCAGGGAGGTATCTTCCCCACATAACACACACACACACACACACACCATCCCCACATCTCCGGGCCACACGAGACATCCATTACTTAGAACAGCAGAGGTCGGAGGTTACGTAGCCCTGTTACATCCTATTAGCCTCACTCCGCTAACCTGTCCATGTACACCTCCAGTCAAAGGACCCTAAACCAGCCTAGCTACACCACTGATTGAATCCCAATGTCCTCCCTAAGCCTTGGGGATCAGCCCTACAAAACTAAGAATCAGTCAATCATGAAGCCAGTCAAGAACTGCTGGAGGATACAGGCTAGCTGGTCCCATCCAGTTCCAGAGTATTATGCTAAGCTAGGCTAGTAGAGTGAGAAGAGAAAGGTGTGCACCCTCTAATCTAACTCTGGGGCAGACCGCAATTGAACTAATTTCCCACAAAGATTGGTGTTTTCCTTTAAGTCTATGAAGTTTTAGGGCTAGGGGGGTACACTGGGATTCAGTCTGTGACTCCATCAGGCTGTTGCACCTCCTGTAGTGATGAATAATGGCTGGGCTATTAGCAGTGCTAGGCTAGATAACTAGCATGTTCCTGCAGTGCAACAGCGGGCTGCTGGCCAGAGAGGCAGTGTCATCTATCAGGGAAAGCTTCACGCTGTCACCACTAATTATGGTGAGCCTGTGGAGAGTGGCTCGCTTTTAGAGTGCTGGTGTCAAGCCGTCGGTTTTCAAGAATGCTTTTCTGCTTTCGTATGATTTCTCTCTCTCTCTCTCTCTCTCTTCTCCCTGTCTTATGCGTAAATATATTCTCACTGTTAATAATACACTGTTAATAATAGTCACACACCCTCCACATACACATGGACATAATCTACACTCTCACACACAAACAAGCACATAAAACAATTAATTGGAATAGATTTAAGGCTTAGAATTTAATAGAATTTAAGCTTTTTGGCTTGAAAATCCTCTTTTTATACACAGATCAGGGTCTCTTTCATCAGGTATATTTACAAATAAACATATTTTGGTTGCCAGTCCACTCAATAGAAAACTATAGGCAAAATAATTGCTGTTAACTCCGGTTTGGCAAGTCTCCTATACATAGCTAAGCCCCACTGGTACAGCAGATGTCTACACAATTCATTACCGGCAGGTTGGCTACCAGTGACTCAGCCCTCAACACACACACACACACACACACACACACACACACACACACACACACACACACACACACACAGGTTGCCATTGTGTGTGTGTGTCTGTGTGTGTGCTGCAAGTGCCACAGATGCAGATTGTGCCCAGTGGAGGGAGAGCATGATGATGGCTATCTGAACTGTGGTCTGGTATGCCACCCTCTCACAGTCTTCCTGTCATTCATGCGCTGACAGAGCTGTCAGAGGGCTCTAATAACCTGGGCCGCCCTCCTCCGCCCCTCCACTTGGACCAAAGACCTCAGGGTACATGCGAGTGGACATTCCTTCTTTCTCTCTCTCTCTCTTTCCCTCTTACCACACCACTCTTTCTACCTGTCTACTTTTGTTTCAATTTCCCTTTCTCCCTGTCCTCCTCCCCACCACTCTTTCTGTCTCTCTTCGCTCCTTTGTCCCCTCACTTTCCATGTTTCACTCTCCTCTTCTCTATTTTCTTTTCCCCCTCTCTTCCCCTTCTCTCTATCTCCCTCTAATTCCCCTCTCTGTCTTTTCTCCATCTCTTTCTCCACTCTCACAATCTCCATAATATTATTTCATCAGAAAGATTCACATCCCCAGGGCTGGACTCCTATCTGGACTTAATAACTCAGATCAAAGCCCAGTGAGTGTCTCAGTTTAATGACCTTGATTGGAAAGACCAACTTTAACACCACTGTTTCTGTGGCTCCAAGCCCAACTCACTGTAACACTATGACTTTTTCACATGTTATTATAAAGGATGAAAGAGTCTTTGTCCCTGAGCAATCCAGCAGTGTTTACCAGCTATATTTCAGTGTTTAGCCTCAAACACAGCTGTCCGTTCCTGTGTGTGCCTTTGCTAACGCTGAGAGATTGTTACACCGTGTTGGGGTGTCAGAAACCATCAGCTGGACCATTCATCCTATTCTCCTCTTCCTCTGGTGTCTCCTCTTCCCCCTTTTCAACAACATCGTACTCCTCCTCCTCCTCCTCTTCCTCTCCTCCGCCACCACCTCTGTTTACCCTCCTTGCTGTCGACATGAGAGTGAGGGTCTACATTGACACATTATGTCGACTCAGACCGCAGAGCTTTGGTGGGCTGCGCTGGTGGCCGGACCCCATGGTGGTTCCAGATGCCCACTCCATCTGGTTGGGTCAGAGGGGCTCCTGGGGGCATATCCGTCTCGGGGATCCCGCCAGGCTCCCCGACCCAAACACCACGACACTGACAGATGGGCACCCTGACTCTCACTGACACTTAAGGAATTAGCCAACTCCATTGCACACACACACACACACACACACACACACCGCTGCCAAGAGGAGCCTAGGTAACAGCTATATTATCCTAACGTAGATTTCTCACCACAACATAATGTATCAGGTTTCAAGTCATTAGTTGTGTGGGTGTGCATGAGAGAGAAAGAGAGTGTGTGTGTGTGTGTATGTGTGTGTGTGTGTGTTTGTAGTTAACCTATTAGCTGTACCCATTTACATGGATTCTTACATTTAAGCTTGAGACAAAATACATATATATTAATTTGAACAGCAATTAGAGAGTGCCCAAGGATCCCAAGGATGTTTAGCCCTGGTCTATGAATGTCACTCTCAATACATTGGTTGTCATATACTGACATCAACAGTTTTCAATCATGACAACTGCTATTTGTCAATCAGCTTAAGGCAATCAGTTACGCTATGCTGTTGCATTAATAAAATACATCAATTTCATGTCATGAGACCACCTGCACAATATTTCCTGACTTCCAAATGCACTGTTTTGTGTTAGACCGTCCCAAAATACATGCATTACATTGATTTGAACACTAGAGGGCAAACCAGGTGTGAATCCCATATGGCGCAACAACAGCAAAACTAAATTTGCTCCAAAGTGTTATGGGCTTGTCCTTTGACTATACTACAACTTTCCATCAAGTTTCATGGATATTAGGTCAAGTGTTTTTGTCTATTTCCACACACAGACGCACAGACATGGTCGAATGGACAAACAAACCACAGTAAAATCGCTAGGGTAAATGTTGAGATGTATTTCAATAAGAAGATTTCATCAGAAACAGGTTCCATGGATCAAGCAAGTCGTCAGTTAAAGAGATAAACATAGGACACACAGCAGGCAGTACCAGAACCAATGACACACACTTTTAAGCTCACACATTCTCTCTCACACACACATGCTTTGAATGACGTATCAGCAGCAGATAGTCCTCACAGTTGTCTTCTCTGTGGGTCTGTGACACATCCTACACTGAGTTTCAGTGGAGCCAACGTCACTAAAATCCTATCCTACTAACCACTCAGCTGGGGCCATGCTCATACATCACTCAGAACTCAGAAGATGGGGTTACGACACACACAAAAACACACACACACACACTCACACAAATATTATGATCACCACAGAGCCCAACAGAAGTTACAATTGCAGGGATCCCTAATGGTTGTGAGGTTGTAATAGGTAAAATGATCTGATTATTTGTCCTGGTATGCAATATCCTCATCCTAGTTTTGAAGCATACAGCATAAGCATAGCAGCAAGTATTGTGGTAGTCTTGATTAGTACAATGGTCATTTTACATTTAGGATTCCCATAGAATTGACTAGTGTAGAATGTGTTCCCAGTCCCATAAAGTCTTATAAATACATTCATAAAGGGCTATAAAATATTCATAATGCCTTATAATATAAGTTGATAACCACTGAAAAATAATCATGACCGGAGTTATAAAGTGTAATGATGTAATACAAGTAAAAGACTGCCCTGGTGTATTACAATGCTTTATAACACCTCACAATGTCACAACCATTTTGAATGGTTACATTCACCTATGTCAGTTATAAGGCATTAAGAAAAGTCCATAACTCTATATGAATGTTTTTATAACCCTTTAAAGATACAGACTAGTAAAGTAAGTACTAAGTGTTAGCGCGACTTTTTCTTAGCCTGATGCATCAAATGCTTTCACATCATTTCACCTTGTGAAAGGCGTCTGAAACCTATCAATTGCCATAGGTTTGCTACATGGTGGGCCAATAATTTCTGCCTCAACCAATTGCTACTGTTTGGAACAGACCATTTCAATTCAACATTATCACTTTCAGCCTTCTGTCTGTTCACTGATTGGCCCGGCCCAAGCTCAGAGTGGGTGCCAACCAAAGCATACAGGTTGATCCCAGTCGTAGAGCTAAATGGAAATTGAGCGGAAGCGCTAGGTGGCGCTAGCCTGGCTAACTTTTCCTACCAAGGGCAAAAATAGTTTTGTCAATAGTTTTCTCATTCCAGCATGTCGTTATGTAGTCTGTGCCACTCAATCTGATCACCCAAAACCAGATTGTCTGTTAATACCAAATAGCAAACCCAAGGTTTAATGGGGAGGTGTTAACATCGCCCAGCCTGTATCAGTGCTGTCCTGAGGACACGTGTCCTCTGTCTTAGAGTGAGCTCAGGGCCCTTGTCTTATCGAAGTCTCATTCTGCTTTATCAGTAATTAATCAGGCTGGGCCTTTGTGAGTGGAAAAATGACAGACTTCAGATATAATCCTATACTGTGGATGGAACACCTGCAGATAGTTACTATACTACCCTATTACAGATAAGACTGACCACCTACCAGTTATGATCACATCACTACAGGCTTTACACTGCAGATCATTGTGCAAGTTTGGGAATTACACAGGTAGCACATACACACACACACACTTGTTCTCTGATGACAGTTCCCATAATTACTGTCTAAGGCTAATTAATCTATTAGTCTTATGACTTGGTGTAATTAATGACACAGCACAGTGTGAGTTCTGTGTGAATGTGTGTGTGTGTGTGTGTGTGTGTGTGTCGCTTGCCTTTACCCTGAGAAGTCTTTGGCCCAGTAGTCTTCTTCATGAGACAGACTTCTTTGGAAGGAGGGTGGGCTCAGAGTCTGTCTAATGACTAAGAAAAACTGGCACCCAAAAATAGCGCCCCACTTTTCCAACCCTCCATCATACAGCCGCCTGGCTTGTGTGTGTATGTGAATGTGTGTATGAGACAGAGAGAGAGTTTGCAAGGCTGACCCATAACACAGGTATTGCAACATGCTGCAACACACACAGGCCCAGTGTGAACAGTACAGACTGAGATTAATGGTGTCTAATGGCATTTGTTATTCTTTCCAGCGCTGGGTGCTGACCAAACAGCTACCGTTCAAAGAAACCTCCTCTCTATGGCTCTCAGCTCTGGGAATCCCCCATTAGGGCAGCCCATGTTGGACAGCTCAACATCAATGGCCAGTGTTTCTTCTCTTTTTTAAATATTTTGTATGTTTATGCGTGTGTGTGTGTGTGTGTGTGTGTGTGTGTGTGTGTGTGTCAGTGTGCCATGTGTGCATATGTGGCTGTGGTTCTGTGTGGAAGTCCATGTGAGTCCGCATTGTATGTCTGTGTGTGTGTGTGTGTGTCCATGTGTGTATTTCTTATTTGCACGAGTCTAGGTTTCCGTGTGTGTATAAATATGTATATGTGTGTGCGCAGAGCCCTCTGTACCCAGTGGCATTTGGTTTGGGCTGGGAGTCCTCCATAATGACCCAGCGCAACTGAAAACATAACAGAGGAGAGTTTGACAGCTCTCCCAGCACTCAGATGGTGGAGTGTTCCAGAATTTTCCACCACTGAGGGCTGCATTTTGAAACTCCCTGCAGCACAAAGGCCACAGTGGTAGTGGCTCTCTATGAGACCCCTGTCATAAAAGTGTTTTAAGTTAAATTACATTGTTTTTCTTGTGCTTGACAAACAGATCCCTAACATGGTCAGGGAGATGGTTAGAGAACAACTAGCCTTTTTTGAACCCAGAAGTAAGAGCTGAATTATAGAATAACCACAGCGCTCCTATACTGCTGAACTGGTAGAGTGAGCTACAGCATCCTGACCGGTAGTTCAACCCTGTGGCCTCAGTGATGTGGTGTTACACGTGAATCCACTTTTTCACGGAGCCTCGGTTGACACAAAAAATATGAAAGGAAAGACACCCCCCCCACACACACACACACACACATGCACACAAATGCACACACACACAAAGTATAATCCACAGCTTGCAAGAGAGTTTGTTCTGTGGAGTTAGGACAAGCTCTGCCATTGTGCTTTTAAACCTAACCAAGCGAGGGGACAAAGCAATCTCCCATTCCCATACAACTCAAGTCCGTGGTGATGTGCACTGTGTGATTACTCAGTGATTACTCTGACTCATGCCACCTCCCATACAAAATATAATGTAAGTCAACATATGTAAATTTCATATATAATGTATGTGTCTATGTATGCCTCCTGCAAATATTCATGTAAGTGCCAAATACCAGAAACATACAGCACATATTTCATACACATATTTCATGACCTGTTTGATAATCTCAGATAAGTCAATATGCTGTGTATGTCCTATTATTTAATATAAAGTATATGTACATGTGGCCATACATTACATTTTAATATGGTTTCCCTTCAGTGTTATTGAGACTAAAACAAAGAATGAAGAGTTGAATGAAGTTTGATCAGTTCTGAGGGGTTTCCGCTAAAAACTGCTATACATTCTTAACATCCACTTTTCTAGTTTACTCTTATGGTGTATTCTTACTGACAATATACTACTTGGCAAAACGCTATGTCTCTCATTCTGTATATTTGAATCTGTAATTCCTGCAAAAAAACAATACACAAACTGCAAAATGAATACATATGAAAGACTTATGGTTCATACAAACATTATACAATATTATGAAACATTATACCCTTTTATTGACATAAAATGTATTTGCTTACAGGTCAAAACATTAAGCACAGTTTATAGAGTGCTGTTCCTGCCCTCAATGCCCTGGACTTGGTCCTGACCAGAATGACACACACACACACACATACACACACACACAGTGAGAGTTTGTCCCACAAAAACTCTCAGGGCTTGAGCTCATAAATCAGCTTTTTGTTATTCTTTATTTTCCTCCCTCTCTACTCGACCTGTCTGAACCCGGGGTCCCAGACCACATGTAAGTAGGGCCTGAGCAGTGTGTCGTGTCGCCCCAGTCAGCAGTCAGCCGCGTGTATGTGTGTGTGTCTGTGTGTGTGTGTGTGTGTGTGTAAACGCCACTGGCCCTGCCCTGTAATCAGTGCCAGGGATGTGGCGGCCACACCAAACACTCAGCAGCCGGAGCCTGATCCAGCGTTTACACACGGGGCAGAGCAGCCGAGCCTGACGACATGGAACCAACCTCGTTTTTAAGGAAAGTTTCCACCCCCTACACCCCCCCACACCACCAGCACCAAATTAGCTTCTGGAAACTTTCAACTAAATGTCCCTCTTCATTAAGTGGACTATTTTTTTGTTCTACTCTGTTTATATTTACTCATACACATGCAAATACACACAGACAGACAGACAGTTGAATGCCCATACGTATTCCATCTCATTCAATTCCGACAGAGACAACAATCACACACAATCAATGAACAGATACAAACAACTATATGCAATACACACACATACACACACTAACTACAAATACAAACAGAGGTCCAGCTGCCACCCATTCCGTCAGTCCAGGCCTAATCGAAAGCACATGTCTATTTATTTTGGCTTGACAATGATATGCTGCTTCAGACCAAACCAAAAATTACACCCTGCCTTGACATGGCCTTTTTGTAAACTCGGATACAAACAGAATTGCTCAGAAACTGTGCAACCTGCCTCTAGCAATTTCTGCTTTGTGAGGGTTTGTATACTTTTCAGAAAAAAAAATTAAAGAAAAAGAAATAATAACACTAATTTCGTAATTTTGTAATTTTGTGATTTCAATATATTGCACTTTGTCAATGTAGAACTGGTTATTGGTCACTTCTTACTCATCAGTGGAATAATTTGTGTGTGGGTGTGTGTGTGTGTGTGTGTGTGTATGTGTGTGGGTGTGTGTGTGTGTGTGCGTGTGTGTGTGTTCTCAATAAGATGTTCTGTGTTATGGGAATGATTAAATCTACAGCAGAAAAATCC
>JAIFZK010000006.1:15930000-16050000 GCA_027481765.1 Tenualosa thibaudeaui | reverse complement strand
AAAAGTGTGTGTTTGTGTTGGGTGTGTGTGTGTGTGTGTCTGTGTGTGTGTGTGTGTGTGTGTGTGTGTGAGCATATGAATGTGTGTGTGCGTGTGTGAGAGAGAGAGTGTGTGTCTATATCTGTGTGTGAGTGTATGAATGTGTGTGTGTGTGTGTGTGTGTGTCTGTGTGTGCATGTGTGTGTGCGTGTATGAGAGAAAAGACCCCAGCCCAGGTGATTTACCTCTGAGCTTCTTTTCATTTCCCGTCTTCACGCCCTCCCCTGACAGAGAGAGAACTCCATCCAATCATTTCCAATTTCTTCCTTGTTAGCACTTTTTCGAGAGTCGTTCAGTTTGCAGCCTTTGATGTAGCGTTATTAAAAGTTCTGTCTTGTGCCGCCTATTCTGGACTTTCTTCACCAAAAAAAATGGACTCTCAGTCCTGTTATGCTCTTAGACAATACTCCATAAAGTCACATCTTCCATGGCTTTTACGACATATCAGACTCCTCAGCCTCCCCAATAAAAAGACTGTCTTTGAAGTTCGCCTGGGATCTGCAAGATCAAACAATCCAATATAAAAGATGGTGGGACTGCACTGAGCTTGCCATGTACCCGCCCTCCAGAGATAGCCATCCACCTGCATCGCCCTCTCTAACCTCCTCCTCCCTGTCTCTCTCTCTTTCTCCTGCCTTCACCTCACCTCTCCTCCACTCACCTCCCCTCACCTTCTCTCGATTTCTCCATAGCCTCCCATCCTCTTTCACCTCCTTCCTCCTCCCCAGGCCTCGGTTAAGTTTCCCAGTAAAGTTAGATCATGCGTTTATGCATGTTCTCTTTGACTGATCTCACAAACCTTCACTTGTTTGTGTTTCCCAAACATGCTCTTATAACATGAATGCTATGCCTAGATCATCAGTGTAGTGCTTTTACAACATTCTTAAGCAATCTAATAACCATAATCATAAAACACTTGTAAGAGTCACTTTACAAACCAATTAGCCTTGAGATGCTTTGAAGAAACTCTGGCCTCTCCTCTCCTCAAGCTCCTTTCTCCTCTCCCTTCCTGAAATCACATCATGGCCGCCTGGCATGTAGCTCTTCATGCATGAGGCTTGCATGTTCGCCTGCTCAGGCTCCTGCTCCTTGCATTCATCAGATGGACCTGTCAGCACTGTGGCTCCCACTCAGCTACATATGAGAAAAGGCATCTCTGAAGGGGCCAATTGAAACCACAAGGCCAGGTCTCCTTATCTTGAACCCTTCCTGGCTGCAGTCCATGTCCACGGCTGGAGAATGTAATCTGTTTGGGCCTTTGTGCAATGCATCTCTCTTTTGTTCTCATTAATTCTCCATCCTTCTGTCCTCTCTTGTCTTGCCTTTTTCTCTTCTTGAATGAGAATTGTCTTAATTACATTGTGTTAGTGAACTATGCTTTCATTGGTTGTTTGTTATGGTTAGGCTTTTTTTGTGGTCACTGACAAAGAGAGACACACCTGTCCTTTCCCTTCCTGCCCACTGTAATGACCTGGAGGAGAACCGTGAGAACAATGTGGCAGGGAAGAACTGGTTTAGAATAAATGAGTTTACAGACCGTCTTCTCTTCCTTGACCTTTCACAGAGCAGCAGTCTGCAGCAGAGAAAGAAACTGCCTCGTGGAGCAGCAGAAAAATCCAATTCAGCTCATTTCACAGAATCTAACAGGCAAGGGAAACATTCTCAGGCATCCTCAGGCTTCCAGGTAAAATGCAAGACACATGCAGTTACCTTAGGTAAGGGGTGACCTCGGGCCTTTAGGTAAAATGCTAAACACTTGCATACACAGTTAGCTCAGGTGAGGGATGACATTTGGCTTACTAGTAGAGTGCAACACATGCATGCAGTTAAGAACTAAAGACATGCATATAGTCATCTCAAGTGAACGATAGAAGGCATCATTCTAGGGGCTCCCTGGTATGGATCCAGACCAAAGTTGTCTCAGGAACGGACCAGAGATGCATCCAGATTCTTTTCACAGAGGTGAATGTTTGAGACAACTTGAGGTTGTTTTTAAAATGTGAATTTTCAAAATGGTAATGATCAATGATAACCATTCATCCATGTGGACTACCTCGTGGTGTTTGCATCATTTGCTGGTGTCTGCATTTCTTTCTGAATTTTGAATGCTCTTCAGATCATGGCCAAGTCCGTTCCTGCCCCTGCCAAGTCTAGACCTTTTGTCTCTTCCACAGCCTTTGCACAGGGTCATAACACACTGGGCAGAGTGTTTGGCGTGTGTCCCTGTGTGCATTAGCTAATGAGGCTGCACTTGGAATGGAATGAGTGTGTGTTTTGTTTATGCCGTAATGGAATGTCCTTTTTAGTTGTTGTTATTTTTTTTGTTTTGTTTTGTTTTGTTTTATTGGTGATTGATGGAGCCAAAAGGCGTCAATGCCTCACAGATGCCTGTGTGTGTGAGAAAGAAATAAGGACAGAGACGGCAAGTGTGTGTCTCTGTGTGTGTGTGTATGTGTGTGTTTTCTCTATGTTCCCTCACTCTCAGAGCTGGAAATAATCAGTGTCATTTGTAAACAATTTAAACAAACTCTGCCGTCTTGTGCCACAAATTGCTCACAACCAATTACCCCTAACGAGACACTAAATGACTGCAGTGTGAGCGGCTGGCACCACGATGTCAAGCACAGTCACTGTCACTCGCACCAGTCTAAACTGTACATCATTCGGAGAGCTTGCAGCTCTTCACGCTGGTGTTTTATCTAGAAGCACAGCCTCCTTGTCAACGTCTTCACAGAAAGACAAAGTTCTGTCAGCTGTCTATGTGTGTTCCTGTGGCATTACATTTCCTGTGAATGTTCTTCAGTCTCATACAACCCAAAGCTTTGACAGGCTGAGGATACATCATCTCATCAAAAGAAAAAAAAAATCCCTCAAGGACGGCTACAGCACCTAAGGATCATGGGTGTGACAAAAAGGCTCAGCATGTCAGGAGGATGTGGGAAGTTGTCACGGTGATGCTGATGGAACCTGACACTAGCAGGCTTCGTTCACCACCAATCACGTTGCGTTGTTGTCAGACAGACCTCGACTGACTTTCCTCAGTTTCCTTTGCCAGCTTCCAGTCACTAGACACTAAAGCTCAAAGGAGTGGAAATCTAACACCTGTCACCTGACACCTGTCAATCATCGAATGAATTCAGTCTCAGATGAATTCTTTCTCCATAAACACACTGCTAGCAGCACTGACCTATTCAGGAAACCTGTCCTAATATACCACAAGAACAAGAGTTGCTTTATTCATTTTGCTATTTTCGTTCCGGCTTTGATTGTCCTTTGGTAGGACTGTCACTGGACAGCTTCAGATCTGGTAAAGGTCTGTCACAGACTACTGTTACATTTTTCATCTGAATCTATGTCCGTTGTGTGCTGGTCTTGTTTCATGGTCACTGCTGGGACGGAGATGAAGATTTTAGGTTTCACCTTTCTATACGCCCTGTAGTAGTCGATGTTATGTTCTGGTAGAAATTATGGTTAAGTGTTGTTGATAGATTACATTAGACTTAGATAACTTTAAAGTTGGTGTGCACATCATAGGCTAACAGCAATAATTGGTTTATCGCTAACAGTCAGAGTCTAGTCAAAGTCCAAGAAGATCTCAGCTGTAATTACAATGCAGGATGATGGCGAAGTACACAAATATATAAAGGTTTATATAATAATAGCAATAATAATAATATCCTGACGTTATGAATCAGCAAATAGCAGGTGCAGGGCTGAAACATGGGGTGATGCACCTTTGAAGCTGACCACTGAAGCTAAGCCAATGCACTGTAGGATGTAGAACTAAACTCCCCAAGTTTTAGCAGCGGGGTGTCACCAAGGCACTCAGCCAGGGCGGGGGTGGTGCAAGCAACCAGTGACCTGGCCAGTCCTCCTCAGGCCAGCTAATATCCCCCTGCCATGTCTCACTAAGCCCTGCAACTGAGTCACCACAGAACAACACTGATAAAAGATCCCAGGACACACAATGACAACAGGGCCTCCACCCGCAGTTAGTGTTCATCTAACACCACCCACATACACATCTCTCTCTCCCTCTCTCTCTCACACACACACATACACACACACACACACACAGTTACCCACACATACACAGATACATACCACTCAAAGTCAAGAAGCTGCAATAAGCTTGTGATTATAAGCTCAATGAAATTAACTAAATTAGTTTTATAACCAGTGATCAAGGAGTGTATCAACAGGCTGCACACACCTTATGACTACCACTGTCCCACAATGTATTTGTACACAATGCACATAATCAGTTATAACTCTGAACATGTTAAGTCAGCATGAGAGTATGTATTTTTGTGACATACATTAGATAAATTAAACAATGGACAATCTTCAATTCAACTACCTGTACAAGGCCACTGATTATTAGTGACATTTTCTATTTTTTCTGTGACTGAAGACACAATGTAGTGTAGCCTAGTCCTTTTAAAAATAAATTAACCTGAAGATATTGTGCATGACAGCTGTTTTCTTAGGCTGAGATAGCAAGCATACTATCTTCAGGCGAGCGAGACAGAGCTTTGAGATCTCGACCAAAGAGGGGAGAGCCGGTGTGAGGAGGGCTTTGTAGGGATTTGAGTCAGGCTCTGGGCCTGGGTGGGTCCGCGGCACTCAGAGATTTGTGGCTGATTTGGAGCCAGGCTTTTGACGTCAAGTAGAAAATGTGACAGGCGATTAGTGGATGAAAATGGACCACAGTGGTGCACGGGCGCTGGGGTTAGGCCTACAGGACAGAAGCAAAAAGCCTTCCGCTGAGATTGTCTGTGAGGCCATAGCCACATGGAGATCAGGGGACGAGACGTATGGCTGATGGTTCACCACCCGAGTGTTGTCAAAACTGCCAAAGCAGACCACAGAGACCGCATGACGCGGAATCGGGTCGGACATTAAGGGCTATGTGGTCAATTGAAACTGGAAGCTGCAGCAGCATTTATGGGAAGGAACGATGTTTGATTGGTTTCTGACCCATCCTCAGAGTGATCTCTCTCTAAAGAGTTGGGTATCTTTGGAGAATCAGAACTGCCTCTTACATCCGACTAGGAATCTAGCTCAAACCCTCTCTTCATCAGGTCTATGTTCAGACTGACTGGCTTAAACTGTCACCACACAGCCATTATGTGCTCATCAGCAGGCCTGTGCCACAGGGCTGGGATATTGGAGTGGGTGCCTCCCGGGGAGGGAAGCTGAGCTCAGCTGGGTGGGCTAACATGGCCTGGATGAAGAGGAGAAAGAGAATGGAGAATGGATGCTGCAGACGTTGTGTTGCCACTGTAGACTACATCTAAATGTACTGTTGCTCTCCTTACACACACACACACACACACACACACATTGCATACACTCTTTCTCTGTCTCTGTTTCTCTCTCTATCGCTCTCTCTCTCTCTCTCTCTCTCTCTCTCTCTTTATACTTTCTGCTAAATGAAATTCATACCAATAACAATACCATACAATACCATACCAAGTGCAGTCATGCCTCTGGAGAGAGAGCAATGAACAGTGGATGAGGGAGATTAAGTCAATGAGACAGAGGGGAGAGGAAATAGGGAGGGAGGGATAGAGCATGTGCACAGAAAAATGCTCATCTGGACCGCAGAGCATGAGGGAAAGACTTAGAAAGAGAGAGAGAGAAAGACAGAGACAAATAGAGAGAGAGAAAGAAAGACAGAAAAATAGAAAGAAAGAGAGTCTAGTTCACAGAATGAGCTGCTAAATGGGGACACCACATGGTTCCCTCTGTGCAGGGCATAAACACCCAGGCACTTGGCAAACATGTATGCGCACATGCACACACACACACACACACACACACACACACACACACACACACACACACACACAGAAAAACACACTCTGCTTAAGCATCTCACAGAAGCCAGCGGGAGTCTTGGAATGGTAAAAGGCCTTAAGAGAGCCATGAACAGCAGCGCAGAGAGAGAGAGAGAGAGAGAGAGAGAGAGAGAGAGAGAGGGAGAGAAAAGACAGAGAGAAGAGATAGAGAGAAAGACAGAGAAAGAATAAAACCTAAAGTGGTCTATGGCGGGGTTGCTCTCTCTGTGGGCACAGGTGAGGGAGGACAAAAGAGAGAGGGAGAGAGGAGGAAAAGGTGAGATGAGCTGGTGGAGAACAAATCCCATGTGGGCAGAAAAGATGGAGGGAAGAAGGGAGGGAGGGAGAGAGAAATGGGTCAGATTGGAAATATTCCAAAAGGGAGAGAGAGAATGAGAGAAGAGGGAATGCATTTAGCTGGCAGAATGGTTTATAACGGTAAAATAGCTGGAAATAAGCAGAGAGAAAGCAAAGGTGGAGGGGAGCGAGAGTAAAAGAGAGAGGGGGTGGGGAGGACAAAATGGAACTGCAAACAACAAAAAGACTTTTTGCCATGTTCAAGCCAGCATTCATCCTTTCATGAGGGCTCAACATTTACGCTGAGTATCTGACTACATTTTAGCTCGCTGTAAAAATAAAAGTCATGTCTCATAATATACAAATAATAAAAGTTATGCAATATTTCGTTTCACAGAGCAGACACTAACAAGCCATTGTAATGTGAGATTTATTGTTTAGGCAGTTTCTATTCCTGTGTCTTGTCCTGATCAGATTAAAGGAGTGAAACCAATCCATTTTGCAGGGCCTTGGCTCTGTGTGTTCCTCAGCCTGGGATGGTCCATTTTCTCAGCTATAAAATTCTAATGCTTCACCTTTGATGTCTGACCAGCGGGCATGCTCAGCGCCAGACTTCTGGACTTGCACTGGAACTTGGGTGCCCAACCCTCCTGGTCTACAAAAGGGTTGTTGCCATGGCATCCAGGGTCTGGCATCACCATGGCGCTGCAGCTGGCAACAGCTGTTACCACGGTGTGCCATCCAGGGGCAGATCAAAGGGATGCATGGAGGGGAATAAGGGATCGCAGAGAATGATGTGTTAGACAACAGTGTGTAGGTGTGTGTTTCAGTGCTGTGTGTGTGTGTGTGTGTGTGTGTGTGTATGTGCATTTGTGTGCATATGCATGTGCATTTATATGTGTGTGTGTGCATGCACATTTGCATCTGTTTTTTGCGTGTGTGTGTGTGTGTGTGTGTGTGTGTGTGTGTGTGTGTGTATGTGCATGTTTGTATGCGTGTGCATGTGCATTTGCATCTGTGTGTGTGTGTGTGTGTGTGTGTGTGTGTGTTCAGGCCTCTGTACTACGGAATAGCCCCAGAGCTCCAGAGCTCTCTGTTCCTTTGTGGTGTGTGTGTGTGTGTGTGTGTGTGTGTGTGTGTGTGTGTGTGTGTGTGTGTGTGTGTTAGTGTGTTAGTGTGTGTGCATATGCATGTGCATCTGTGTGTGTGTGCGTTTGTGCAGTCTGCAAGAAGGAAGGTGTGTGTACACCTCAATTCCTTTTGAATATGATACAATAGACCCAGGGTAGATCTCACATTCCTCCCTGCTGCACTGCATGCTGGATCAAAGGGCCCAGCCCAAACCAAACATCTGCTCCAAAAACCATAACAAGCCTTCAGCGCACAGGGATCCGGCTGGACCCATCCCAGCAAATCCAAACAAGAGCTCCCTTGACAGTGACACACCTCAGAGCACCAACACACACACTCGCACGCATACACACACACACACACGTGCACGCGCGCACACACACACACCAAATACACATGCTCACATATGCACAGCTATCAACATAAATGTACAAGGTTATTGAAACACATATAGAGACATGCATACAAATACACAAAGGCACCTGTCATATGTAAGTACATACAGCCCCATGCAAAAGCAGAGAGAGAGAGCATTGTCATACACAGACAAACACAAACACAGATCTTTATGCACACACACTCAGGAGACTTGTGCATACACACACTTACACAGAGAAAACAACACACTCTGACACACACATGCAGACAAACACATACACACATACACTTAGGGTGATCATCTGCAAAGCAGCTATGAACCCATCCAGAGTGAGGTGAGGAGCTTACAACTGGAATAGGATGATAGCATGTTAGAGAGGAAAAGGAAAGAGAAAGAGAGAGAATTTGTGTGTGTGTGTGTGTGTGTGCATGTGGTGTGTGTGAGATGGTATACCTCAGGAGGATCTGTGCGGCCAGTGGTTTAAAAACATCTCTGGGTGTTTTTATTAGGCCCAGGGCAGGCGGCACGCACGCATGCACACACACACACACGCACGCACACACACTCACACACACACACACATATACACATTCAACCCCAGCGGGATCCTGACCACCCACTCGTCCTATTGTCTAGACAGAAGATTTGATCAAAGCTGTCATAACAGCCCAGCTATGCAAGCCCTGTGCCAAAGCAACCAGCTAAATAACCAGGGCAAAATGAGTCTTTGGGGTCCAGCGATAGAGAGAAGGAGGTTTCAGGGACACACCTAACAGAGATAGAGCAAACACAGGAGGTAAGAGTGAGAGTAACAGAAAGTAGGAGGGAAGAGAGAGATGAAGATGTTCCTTCAAAACATAGTCTTGAAAAAAAAAGATAATCTACAGCACACTGAGGACAGAGGAATGAATGTCTTCGGGGGTGGGAAAAAAGACAAGGAGGTCTTTATTAGAACACATCAAGTCAAATGTTATTCTTTTCAAGAAAACATCTCCACTCGCTTAATACCAGCCTGTAAATGCCCTCAACAATATGTTGCTATGGTAATAAGCATCATAGAAGCACTGTAGCAGCACCACTCTAGTGCAACGGCTCTTTATCAAGAAATAAAAATGCAAAGAAAGTACAGAAAGAAAGACAACAAAAGAGAGAAAACCTCTGGAAACCTCTGAAAACCTCTTCTAACCCTGGTGAAGTTTATGAGGGTTTCAGCCCATGCCCATTCTGAATATTGCTATCTAAAGGAATCCATGCGCTATTTTAATGGATTTGAATCACTGTATGTATGAACAACTCAGAGACCAGCAGAAGCTGCCATCTCATACACCCTCAAAGAAATGTACTTATAGTTGTGGAAGTGAAAGTAAGTGGACAAATAAAGACGCACAGAGAAACCTTGCAGCAAATGAAGCCATTTAAATACCGGAGGAGTGGCGTCCCATTCCACATTACCCCAAAGGCTGTGAAACGGATGAATAAATCAACAAATTGAGGAACTTGTATTGCTCATGGCATTTGAAAGTATGGCTGTACTATTAAAGGCTGATTACCCATAATTACACATTTTGGCACATAAGGACTTGACTAATGGCCTATTTTCCCCTGATGCTCCCACTGAAACATGTCATTAGAGTCTAGGACACTCCACTCCGCAGACACACTCACCAATGGACTTCTCTCTGTCTCTTTAACACAGAGGAAATATACAAGTCAATGTGTCCACCTGCATACACACAATGACAGTGTGCATATGTACATACACTCTCTTCTCTCTCTATCTCTATCTCTTTCACACACACATACACACTCACACACACACACACAAACTACAATAAGATTACAATTAGTACACACTCATTATAGTGTAATATTACATAAACTCATTCAGTCGTACACTCGTACATACAAGGTATACAGTATATTTCCTCACTGTCCTTAGCAATACCCCTGTACATATTGCCTTATCTCGCAGTATACTTGGATTGGCCAGATTAGAAAATTATGTCCTGGCCTCACATTTGGTGGTTCAGACAGAGAGAGGGAGAGAGAGAGAGAGAGAGAGAGAGAGAGAGAGAGAAAGAGAAAGACCTTTAAAAGGTGCAAACTCCTAATATTACAGTGTTGGATACACTGTGTAATATTACACTGGCCTGAGTTCAGCTGATTTGCTGACCTGAGACATTTCCCCTGCATTGAGCCCTGACCTGTGCCTTACTCTAGTGCTGCCTTGTAATTTGGTGCTGGCGAACGACTTAATCGCCACTTGGGCTCAGAGCCAGGGGTGCTTCGAAGGGCCCCGTGAACAAACCACTGTGTCTTTCAGGGGTCACTTCTGTGCATCTAATCACCAGCCTCTTAATCAATAGGCAATTATAGAGGGATTATTTGGCATGGCCTTCTGGACTAGAGGCGTGGAAATATATGAAGGCACATGTGCCCTGATTGTTGCTGTGGCCTTGCCAAGCCACACACCCAAGGAGTTCATGCTGAGCTGGCATGGATCAGGCCCTGAAACGGCTCTGATATGGACTGGGTGTAGGTAGGTGTAAGTGTGTATCTGTGTGTGTGTGTGTGTAACTGTGTGTGTGTTTATCTATCTATCAATCAATCTATTTTTATACTTGATGGCCCAAATCTGGCTCTGATCTGGGCTGGCTGTGGCAGTGCCATCTGTTGAGTGAGTGATGTGTCTTCGTTGGTGCTTGTGAGGCGGCTGTGGGGTGATCAGTTTCCAGGTTTCCCAGGGAGAGACAAATTCAATCAAGCCCCGTCCCTCCCTCTCTCTGCTGGGCTGGAGGAAGAGGGGGAGCGCACTGGCACTAATGAGGTTTCAGGAGCAGACAGCACATCTGCTCATGCTGTCGAGTGCAGTGCGAGTTGCACACACACACACACACACACACACACACACGCACATACACATACATACCCCCCACCCCTCCCCTCACCTCTCTCCCATATCAGCACCCCCCACCTCCAACACCCAAGACACACACGAGCACACACACACACACACATTGTGACACACCATTGGAACCAGGTTTGTGGTGTGGCAATAACATACACTCAGCAAAACATCAGTCTAAAGTCACATCTTTATACCTTTGAGAAAGCACGAGCAACTGTACCAGCTGTTCTACATACCAGCTTGCAGAACCACACACATACATACACACACAGTGTGCTGCTCTGATCTGGGTGGTGTTTCTCTCACTTTATGATCCATCAATGGAGTTAGCTGCATGTATGCAGATGTATGCATGTATACTGTGACATACTATGTGTGTCTGCATGTGTCTCCACACCTTTGAAGAAATGAATGAGTGTGTGTGTGTGTCTTTTTCCAAAAGTGCTGACCGTACAGTATGCTGGCAGGAGTAAGAATGCTGTCTGTGGAGGTGATAACATGGTCTCACTACAGGAGTTTTTCTGGAGAAACAGGAGTGTCTGAGACAGATGTGTGTGTGTGTGTGTGTGTGTGTGTGTGGGTGGGTGGGTGGATGGGTGTGTGGAGAGGGGGCGAAGAGACACAAAACCTACAGGATGGTGATTCACACAGATTGAAAGAGAGAGAGTGGGGGGGATAGGAGAATGATAAAGAAAAAAGGTGAAAGAGAGATAAGATGAGAAAGAAGGAGCAAAATAGAGAGATGGAGATTAGAGAGAGGGAGATTATGGGTGAGAGAGAGAGATAGCTAGAGAGAGAGAGATAGAAGAGAAATGTATCTTTCTAGAGACGTGATGAAAGGAGATTGATGCTGACACATGAAAGCAGGGTGTAGTGTCTGTTTCGGCTTCGCCTCAAGGGTATGGTCTCTAGTCCACGCACAGTCTGACACAGAGACACACACACACACACACACACACACACACACACACACACACACACACACACACACTTGTGTTTTCTACCCTGAAAGAACATTTCTGATGGTGAACAGAGGGAGAGCAACCTCTCCCTTCTTCTTTTTCTCTCATTCCTCTGTCTCTCTCTTTATTTTTTACTAACCATTTACCATTTTTGGCTATCACTGACGTGTACCCACATATTCTGTATTTATGATGTATGTACTGTATGTACTGGGGTTTGCATAAATTCGTATTAAGCCATTTGCTTCTTTGTAATGTTACTGAATAGCTGCACTATACACAAATTGCTTAGTATGCACGTGCAAACCATCATGTATGAGAATACAGTAGTGTTGTAGACCTGGACCAGTAAAACATCCACCAAGGTTCAGGGTAGAGGTATGACTTAACAATGTCACAAAATGGCAGGAATAAGCACTTGGAAAATGAGGGATACTAACACGAGGCAATTTGCACAGCATTCACCTTGGATGTTATGAAATGAACCAAAAGATAAACTCGAAACTCGAAGATAAAACAAATTTATATGTTGTGTTATATGTTGTGATCTACTCAATACTTGAGTAAATATCCTTATCTGCTGTCGATGAAATGATCAAAATATAAGGATCCATCTGAGATAAGTCGCACGGCTGGCCACATTGACCGTCCTCCTCTGTCTGATTGTGGCTGGAATCGATCTAAGATCAAAAGCTGACGTTCACCAAAATAATAAAAATCTACATAGAGCGCAGAATAATAAGTGATTCTGTTCTAATTCTATTCTTACCAAGAGACCTCATTAACTTCTTTTAATGTCATAAGAACCCGTGTAACCAATAACTAAGGATAAATTTTTTTTACAATTAGATTAATTACTCATCACATTAACCCATAATATTGTAATATAAGTATTTGCATTAGTTATAAACTTGGGTTGTATTGTGAAGAGAATATATTGCATGAATCAAACAATAAAGTATAGTTATTCACTTAACAAAGCAGAGTGTTTGTCTTTAATAGCCCTATTTTTACATGGGGGAAAAGCCCATGCTTGTGGGTGCTTGTGTATGTGTGAGTGTGTGTGTGTGTATGTGAAAATTAGAGGTTAGGTGATGTGGATATTTATTTTGGTGTGTGCGTGTGTGTGAATACAGAATGGTGGCATGGATGTGTGTGTGTGTGTGTGTGTGTGTGTGCGTGTGTGTGTGTGTGTGTGGTTGCCGGTGGCGACACAGTGGGGGTATGTGATCTGTTTGACAGCGCTTGACTTTCCATCTCAGCCTGTGAGGAACAATAGGCTCTGGTTGCCTGGCAACAGCTTATGGCAGCCCTTGTGATGCTGCTGCTCCTGGTCTGTGAGGCTGGCTGCACCTGTGGACTGCTTCCAGAGGAGGCACCATGAAGATGCCCAGCTCTTCCATCACTCACATGGTCGAGAACCACACCCGATGGCACACACACATACACCCACCCCAGGTAAATGGGACCAAGAAAGAATACAACAGCCACACAAGGCAGAGAGAGATAGAGAGAGGGTGAGACAGAAAGAGAGTGTGTGAGAGAGAGAGAGAGAGATAGATAGAGAGAGAGACTGTCATTTTGCACAGTCAAGAGGATGAAGCTGTACGATCCAAAACGTTTTGCACACAAGTAAGATCACATGAAGAGATTTGTGGCTATCATGGTAAATGGTTAGCCTAACAAGCCAGACCATAACATCAAAATGTATAGTCTGACCTTGACTGATAGACCAAGCTCAATCCTGGGGGCGGAATCAGCAATTGTCTTTCAAACTGGATAGTGCTACAACCAATCAGAGCAACGTCTGCAAAACAGGAAATATATCCTTGTTTGAAACAAATGACTTGAGTACCTTTTTCTGCTCAACTTTCAAAGAAAAGCCCAAGTTGAACTCTTCCAGTCAATACCAAAGCTGATTCAAATGACCACTATTCCTTTACCGCTTGATTTGCACTGTCATAGCCCTATCATCATGCTAAGCCCACCCAACGACTCTCTGCAAAGACAGATTGTTGTGATTGGTCTTACCAATCCTGTTAAAGACCAATGGTAGGCTTACTAAGGTGCGTGGCTAGATGTACCCGCTGAGCAAAACTATTTGCTAACACAAGGGTGCGTTTAGATTTCTAGGCTAGTGAATGGTGCCTATCGAGATTAATTCATCAGAGACATAATAGCTGAAAGTGATAGTCATCATTAAGATGGTCAAAAGTAGTCGTCATGGACTTTGGTCCAACATTGAAAGTTGAAGAAGTACAGCTTATGGCTTTGTAACTATCCGATGAACAATAAATTATTATCATGAATCTAAATGGGATTGTAGATTTACAAGGAAGAGCATGATGTTTTGCTTCATGCTTGATGCTTTGACTTCAAAGTGTGGGCAGCAGCACTGCCAAGAACAGTAATACAGCCCGACTGACCCTGTTGGACAGATAGAGCATATAAAACTGCCTTGATTAATGAACTCTCCTCTGAGGGAAGTTAACAGCAGTAGAGGCTTGGCACCAATCTGCACAGGTATGCATGTCCAGAAGCCATTTGATGACTGGGGGAAGTTAATGAAGTCTGGGCTGGCGGGCCGGATGGCAGCTGCTCCGTCCAGCCGCCACAGAGATGAGATGAGAAGAGTTGGCCTTGTGGCTAGGCAGCCGGCTGGCCTTTTTTCAGCAGTTCCTAATTACTGCCAAAGGTTGCGGCATCAGGAAATGAGGTCAAAGGGGGATGTGTCGCCCATGCACATTGACTGCACCTCTGACTGGGCTCCAAGCCAAGTCAGTGTGTGTGTGTGTGTGTGTGTGTGTGTGTGTGTGTGTGCGCGCGTGCACGCACAGGTGTGCAGAGTGGAGGGCATCTGATGAATCACTGCATGGAAGCCTGGGTAAGATTCTGTACAAGATCAGAAACCACTACTGCATAATGTATACAAATAAACATAATGTAATGTAGTAATAACTGAAGTAAAATTTCTTCACCAGAATATTTTTGCATCAAATAAGTAGCCCTTGGTCACTTTTAGAGTCAGATTCAGATTCGAGTTTTTTCATCAGTGTTTATGTTTAGGTTCAATGGTTCTTGGCAGACTCTTTTATCCAATGCAAAATAAGCTACAAAATACAAAATACAAAAAGACAATATTAAAACCAAAAAGTACTTGACTAAAATTTGCAAAGCAAAAAAAAAAAAAAAACAATTTAGGTAAAAATAGAGGCATAAATAGTTTTAGAGATGGTTAAAATAGATACAAAGAATCAATCTGGCTTTTTCTATCTAACATTTATGTGTGTATGTATGTATGCAATTATTTATTCATGTAGTTGTTTATTTATTTATGTGCCATTATGACCATCTATGATACCTGCCAAAACAAACCCTGAAAAGGTTTAAAATGATGACAAGGTGTGCAGAGCCACCACAGTATTGATATACAATCAGAGACATATTCAAAGTCTGCTATTCCCTCTCTTCAAATTAGAAGAAAATTGGTGCGTATTAGGAGAGGCCAGCATCAATTGAAGAGATCAGTCACTCCACCAATAAAAGAAGAAAAGAGTTTGGTTACCACAGTAGCTGTTGCTGAGAGACAATCTTCTTGGCTCTATGTTGAGTTATACTTTAGAGAAAGGAGACGTTTATGCAGAGCAATATTGTCACTTTAGATGTAACCCTTTTGGAATACATTCCACTAATGAAATGTCTGCCTGGAAAAATAAGATGGATTTGAGGGGGTGGTGTGTGTGTGTGTTGGGGGGTTGTTGGTGTGTGAGAGACTACTTGTGTGTTTTCTCCCTCATTTTTATAGAGAAGTGCTGCCCTTTGTCAGGCGAAGGATAGAAAAGTTCAGTCTTTATCTTCTAGCTGACAATTGGTTGCATTTGCACTGATAGTGATCACGAGATGCCTCTCAATTTGCTACTTGCTACCTGCTCAGTGGGAAAATATGGCAACCCCTTAAACCACCTCAACAGCAGAACAGTGGCATTTCCTTTTGTATAAGTCCTACTCTAGCAGACAAAGAAGAAACAAGTCTGTGGTGATCCATAATCTCATCTTTACTGCTCTACTGTGTCAGTGTGAGCTTCCTCTCAGTTCAATTTCTTAGCTATGCTACTCATTTAGCTTGGACTTAATGAGAATAATCACAGTCATAGGGCTTAAGCTCTAACCTCACAATGTTCAACTGAAGAACAGTACAGTTTCATTGTGTAACTCTTATCATTAAAACAATTTTCCCAAAGCCAAGTTCTTGAGCGGATCAAAGGCCTAATATAACATAGGCCTATACTGAACTGAACACTCGATGCCCAGGCTGTGTGTAGTGAGTGTGGATACTAGATGGCCTGACTCTGGGCCTCGGGCAGTACAGCTCTGGTATTTCCCTGTGAATGACCTGCTCTCTGGTTTAATCCCTTTCATGAAGACGAGGGCATAATAACCCACCAGCCTTTGCTGTACTGCAAATGCAGTCTCTGATCAGCTAATTGCTTGAAGTGGGAGTGAGCCAGAGCCATGTATGTGTGTGTGTGTGTGTGTGTGTGTGTGTGTGTGTGTGTGTGTGTGTGTGTGTGTGTGTGTGCATGTAAAGGTTAACTATGTGTGTACTAGAAGTTGATCCTGCGGCTAAGGACAGGTGCTGGTTTCTGAGCGAGGGTCTCACCAGTGATCCCATCACACACACACCTCTGACCAGAGACTGACCTCATACCGATCAACGATCGTTAATTAAGTAGGAAATCAGGCATGAAGGCCTAGGATAAGCCTGGCACACATACACATGTGCTCACAGACACACACACACACACACACACACATACATACATACACTTACAGTATGTACATATAGGCCCACATATGTGTTAACAAACACACACCCACAAATACACACTCTCTCTGTCACACAAGCACACACACACTGACCTGCATGACTCATCAGAGAAAGCGTTTCCTATGCAGAGTTAATCTGCAGAGATTGCCTGTGGGCCTCGGAATGAGGTTGCATGTATGAAGAGGAGGTTAATAAGAGGAAAGGCCTGAAGTGTTGGTCCCTCAGCAGCTGCTAAGGTAAGGTAGGAAACCGAGCAGCCCCTACTCAACACTCAGGCACACACACAACCACACACACACACACTCAGCCACTTACACAGTTTAGGCACACACACAGTCACATACTCAGGCATACCATCCAACAATAGTAATCACATACCAGGCCAGAGGCAGCCAGGCCAAACATAATTGCAAATGGCTCCATGACTTGTACAACACTGTTCTGCTGTCTAAAACAAAATGCCCGTGGAGAGTTTGAAAGGCCACCTAAGGGTCAGGGGGTTTCTGTAGGTTTGTTTGACAACTGTGTAGGTCTTTCAAAGTGCCAAAAGAGCACCATTATGACCAGTCTTGTCTAACTGTAAGCAGCTTGTCAGGCAAAAGAAAACTGAAAGTTCATGGACCCCATTCATTTAGCGCTAGCTTGCTATTAGGTCTATGTTGTGCCAAATCCTCTCGCTCTTTTCCCTACCAACAGGGCTCTGTGACCTTAAACAACAAGGCTCCAATTTTTTCATAATGTTCTTTTATTTTGGAGAGGAGCACATATGAATTCCAATCAGATAATATGGTGGTAAAAAGACAACAATCTTATGTTTGCGCACAGTTAATGAGTGTGGAAGTATAATCAGGAAGAGTTGCTGTTCGCCTGGTTGGCTGTTGGCTACTGTTACCATGCCAACAGACAACTGTGAGAAGGAGGATTGCGATGGATGTGATGGATGTGATGGAAGAGTGAGGATTCCATGCCAGCTGACATTCAGTGAGTAGTTCCATGCCAACAAATTTGAAGTGTTCTCAAAGCATGACGGACCTGGGCCCGTTCTGAGCTAAAGCGGTGCCAGACGAATACTACAGTGGATGTCTGCCTTTCAGTGGAGAAGAAAAGAAGCAATGAGGAGGAGGATGAGGAAAGGGATTTCCATGGCAACAGATAGGTGAAGAAGAGGTGGTGTGTGTGTGTGCCCATCTGCCTATGCTGTCACAGTGAGGAGTGGCCCCAGTACACCTGGCTTAGCAGACGGCTGGATGGGAGTTTTATTTGGGCCATGTCCAACCCCCTCCCCCCCAAAAAAAAAAAAAACACACACACACACAAACACAAGTGGCAAATTAACCCCACATATCTGGTTTCACACCTGAGGTTCCCTCACTGGAATGAGTGGAGAAGAGTGAAGAAGAAATTAAGAGAGGGAAGAAAAGGGAAAAGAAGAGAGATGGAGAGGAGAGTGGAAAAGGGAAGGAGAGGAAATGAGAGAAAGAAGGAGAGTAGAATAGAGATCATAGAGAGGGAGAAGAAGAGAGAGAGAAGAGACAAAGAGAGGAGAATAGAGGAGAGAGGAGAGAAGGAAGAGGAAAGGAAAGAATAAGAGTTAAGAGAGAGAAGGACAGAAGACGTTTTAAGACAATGATGAAGAAGAGAGAAGAGGAAGAGAGAGAACAAAGATGGTTATTTAATGATCTGTTCATGTCTTTAGTTCTAATGTTGTTTCTGCAAGGTTTAACATGGTTAAACCTCCCCAAGTATCACGAGCATTAACCAGCTGCAGAGCAGTCTGGGGAAGCTCAGAGCAATTTAGTGTTTCTCATGGCGGAGGACAGGAGCTCCCTGCTGTCTTTTCTATGGAACAAAGAGGCCTGATCTTGGTGCACAGACTCTGGGTAGCTCTTCCCTTCTCTTTCTCTCTTTTGGATACTGTTTCTTTCTGTATCATTCTGTCTGGCTATCTCATTCAATCTTTTTCTGCTTCTCTTTCGCTTTCTCTCGTTCTCTCGCAGTCTCTGTCTCATAAACCCCACTCCCTCACACTTGTTTCTTTCTGTTTTGTCATCTTTCTATCCTTCGCTCTCACTCTCACACTTATGCTCTCTGGTTAATCTCTCAGTCTTTTTCTATAGCTTGCCCTCATACAATTATCCTCCATGTCTGTTTTTCATCTATCTTTCTTATCTTTCCATCTTACTCCTGCACACACATAGGCTTTGTTTATCTCTCATGATTTCACTATCCCTCCTTCCCTTTTCTCCCTCTGTATCCCCAGCATTTCTCTCTCTCTCTCTCTCTCTCTCTCTCTCTCTATCTCTCTCTCTCTCTTCAATCAGTAGTAAATGATGGAAGTCATGTGTAGCCAGGGGCAAGACTGTGCTCTGAGACTCACAGAAATCAGGGCTTTCAGATCAAACAGATTGAACTGTGGGAATCTACACATGAGAGAGAGAGAGGCAGGGGAATTAATGACCAGTCAGAGAGAGAGAGAAATAAGGGTGTGTGTGTGTGTCTGTGTATCTGTATCTCTCTGTGTATGTGTGTGTGTGTGTGTGTAATTATTTCTCAATCATGAGGTTTACTCTCTCATGTGAGTGGGTGTGTCCCATGTTGCTTCTCCCACCAATCATCCACCCCCATCTGCACTTATCTGCATACTCATCAGAAGAGTCGGTCTTGCTAAGAAGGTCACTGAAGGGAGACACGACAGCTGGTCTTTCTTCTCCATACTCGGAGCAAGATTGACAGTTGCTACAGAATTTTCCCTTGACGATAGCAACTCATTAGTGTATGTGTGTGTGCATGTTTGTGTGTCTGTGTATGTACGTAGTTTGTGTGTGTGTGTTTCTGAGTGTAGTGTGTGTGTAGTGTTGATGTGTCAGCAAATGGTTATTCATAACACAGTGTGGTAGTGATCATACGCCTGCTTGATTAAAAATCAGATAGATGGAAGAGCATGAGATCATTCCTCCTCCGTAAAATTGATTTGCTGGATTCATATTTCTAACATTCTCCAATACTTTCTTGTAATTTCTCTCTCTCTCTCTCTCTCTCTCTCTCACACACACACACACACACACACACTCTCTCTCTCTCTTTAGTTTTCTGTGTCTTTCATAACTCACTCTCATTCCATTTACACTTCTCAGTGTGTTTGTCACACCACTAAATACAATCTCTCTCTCTCTCTCTCACACACACACACACACAGAGAGACAGAGAGAGAGATACATTCCCTTCTCTTTCCAGACACAGTCTAGACACAATCTCTCCATCACCCACTGAGCATAATTTCTCTCTCAGAGAGAGAGGTAGAGAGATCTGTGCTCCTTCTCCTCATCTTGCTGCATCCATATTGTTTATGAGCTCTGTGTCTGAACTGGACCCCCCACCCCCCTCGAGTGTATCTGGCGTGTTACCCTGTGTACTACCCTCTGAGCTAGGCATGCAGAAGTGCAAACTAGAGCTCAGCAAGGTAATGTGTTGACAAATGCTGCCACCCAGAGGTTCTTATCATAACTGCAAGCAATACATCACCGGCATGTCTTTGTACTTCTAATACTACTAGGAAGGGTAGATTCTACAATATATTTGTGTTCATTATCTTCATAATGGTCATCACAACCACCATCATTACAATCAGTTAAATGTGAGCCTGTTCACATAATCTAATGGCTTTACATGAATGGCTTTGAGTGCCAGAGTCCGAGTGACTCATAGATTCCTGGTAAGGCTTCAGTTTGAGAAATATAATGAAATATGTGAATGACTCGTCCTTTCACATTATTTGTGAAGGCGTATCTTTAATATCCCATAGCTTGTGTTGCCTTACCTTTATATTCCCCTGGCTCCCGTGGAGTAGAGTGGAGTGTAGGCCTATTTAAAACCACAGGAACAGACTTGTCATACATCTTAGCTCCCACGCGATTAAGTGTTATAATCACCATACATCTCAGAAATCACCCAGCAACCAGAAGGGGCAGAATAATGAAAATAATTTCTCTCTTTCTCAGTGGATGACATTTTCAATAGAAACAGGATGTTGAAATTGCTGTTTTGTTTTGTTTAAGTTACATAAGCCTTAGCATTGTATGACAATCTCTCTCTTTCTTTCTCTCTCTCTCACACACACACTCACTCACACACACACACACACACACACACACACACACAGTCCATGGCTGTGAAATCATACTGGAATCACAGTTGCATAGCAACACACCTCCGATGCATTCTGTCCCTGACATCTTTGAAATAACTGTCACTTTTCCTCTGTGGCCAGCTAGGCTCATTCTCGGCTCTCAGTCTGTAAATGCATGCTGCCCTTTTCTCCCACGCTCATGGCAGCTCAGGTCTCACACAGTCCAGAGGGACGTTACCCACCCTCTTTATCTTACACAGCCTTTGTTTTGATCAAGAGGAGATGGTCATGATGACATGTGGAGGCTTGAGTTTAGAGCCAGCCACTGGTTAGTAGTGCACACAGTAGTGCATCTCTTTATGCTCTTTCTGTCCAGACTCTGATTTTGAATGTGCATTATTAAGATTCCTCATACTGCAAGTGTGTGTGTGTCTGAGTGTGAAAGAGTGTGTTACCTAAGCTCCATGGAAGTCTGCCTTGTTGTTTTACATATCTGCTATGCCATATATGCATAGGTATGTCATTAGGCATAAAACAAACAATAATTTATTGTGACATGCCTACAAAGCTTTATTGAATTGAATAGAACTGAGAAAAAAGAGAGAGACAGAGACAGAAAGAGAGAGGGAGGGGGCACTTTTTCAGCACTTTTGTGAGATGTTTTGGCTACTGGCGTGATATTGTAGCCCCAGTAATTCTGGTAAACAGTGTGCTGGAATGTGTCTGATGTAAAGCAATGGCGTTGAATTTTTATATTGGATTGAATAATTGATGAGAGGTATTGACATCCACACTGTTTTATGGGAAGCTTTGCCATGCATTTGGCGTGTGAAGTATACAGTGGAGGAGGTTCATGCAATTAGCTGTGAAGCAAGCCAGCATGATGATCAGCTGGTCTTTGAAAAACAGTTCCCTGTGGACATACAGTTACATTGTGCTGCGTTGTGTGACAGAGAGTGTGTGTGTGTAGTTTATGCCAAAGCCTTGATAGTTCTCTCTGCTGCTCTCATTTACGCCAGACCAGGTTAAGGCAAAAGAACTACAATGTTGATTTTTACTGTCCGACTGAATGTGTGTGTTTGTGTGTGTGTGTATGTGTTCTCATCTATTGTGAAATCAACCTGAAGATCAATAGATTCAAAGTATGCACAGGGACAGACACACACACGCACGCACATGCACACACACACACACACACACACCAAGCTCATCAAATAGGTCAGACAACACCTCAGCATTCTGCTCTGGTTAACATAGAGAGCAGAGCAATTGTAAATATATATGAAAATATATAGGCAAAGCCTGACATCGAAATGAAGGCAAGAATCAGATACAAACACATGAGAGAAGCAGGAAGGTGAACACACACACACACACACACATACACACAGACACACACACACACAGATCATTTAAGATGAATGATGAGGAAATAATTGTCTGTGGTAGACAAACCAGAGAGTGCTTCATTCCTTTCAGAATGTGCAAGGGTGAGACTCTCTCAAACTGATGAAAAGAGCATGTGTATCACCACTGAGTTGAGAGCGTCTTGAGAGGATTTTTTTCCTGTCAGTCGAGTGACAGGAAGATGGAGGTGGAGATGAGCCCCCACCACACCCCACCACACCCCCAAACACACACACACACAGTGTACTTTATATACACAGAATATTACACACACTTCACTGTGCTGACCTGATGACTCACTACCCATAATTGATATCCTATCATAACATAAATATGAATCATAATTAGTCAGTCATCATCTTTCCTCAGTTACAATATAATTTAATAAGTGCAATAGCATTAACATGAATATACAAGTATTACACACACATCAACAAAGATGGAGCGTTTGTGCCATCTGGTGGACAAGGGATGACCAAGCTCGTCAGTCTTTCACAGAGGTTTGGATTTGAGTTTACATATTTTTCTATAATGAATGTTAATGTTCTTATCAAGAACAATTTTTCCTGTCCAGTAGAAACAGTGACACATTACAAAACTAACCCATGTGACCTGTAGCTCAGGGCTGAGTTCTTTGTCCATTTCATTAAAGGATACTCAGCTATCACTTCATCAGTATAGCTGAAATGTAAAAGAATTTGATTTGCTAATGATGACTTGGACCAGACAGATTGACAGGACAGACACAACAATACATTCTGACATTCACTGACAATACTCATTCTGAGAATACATTCACTAGTGCTCTACAGTAAGGGAGGAGAAGCATGTTGTCAGATTCTTACTTGTGGTTTGAATTCTGAACTCCCTTCAGAGGTCCAGAGGGAGATGGTTTTCTAGAATGTGTTTTGGGTCACCCTGTCAAAAAAAAAAAAAAAAACAGTTTGATGCCATTTCAGACACTCCTTGTTCTCAGTTTGTAGAGGTATTTTTGTGTGAGATGTATAATGCCTGTCAGTCTGGATGATGACATCCTGAAATGCCACATGATAAAAAACTCGCAGAAAACATGTCCTTTCGCAGTCAACTGTAAGATCATTACAATCAAATGAGTGTGCCAAATATGTCAACAGGAAAATACAGTATTTGTTGTCACCCACCACTCTTTATGTTACATGTTAACCACAACATTTTATGTATTTTTTTTCTGGCATAAGCACTGTGATTAATCACAGGTTACATGAAAGATTAAACTTTACAAACAATCATGGAACTTAGATCTTAACACAATATATTATTATCCATTAGTGTGTTAATGCACCTAGTTTTCACTTCACTCATTCACAAATAATACAACAGTTTCTTACCAAACAATAAATAATCTGGTATAGCGTGAAGCTCAAGACTCACTGTTCTTTTTGGAAAATAAAAACATCAACACAAAAGTTAATACAAAGCCTTAAAGGAAGATTCTGGAGCATTTCAACCCAGTAGTTGCGGTAGGAAAAAGAACAAGAAAGTCTGGTACAACATAGAACAACAGCAGCAAGGAACAAGGTGCGGCATCTAACTGGGGTGAAAGGTTGGGGGGCAAAGGGTACACTGAAGTGCCCTCTGCCTGGGTATCAGGAACCTGGAGAAAGAATGGAAGGACAGGAGGTTAGTTTTCATATTGTGCTACCACTCCAGTTTATCACCTGAGCCTGTTAAGGCCTCCTCCACACACTGCCATTGGACATAGTGCAGTGCACATCACCTGTGACATTCTATTAGGTTAGATTCCATTGTTGTCAATCCAACCTTGCAAGTAAGAATCAAACTCTGCCACTGCCACCTTGATTATAGTTCAGTTATGTTTCAGTTTATGTTTTATGCACCACCCAGTAACATGCATTGCTCATCTAATGCTTTTCAGTCAGTTTCAGTTTTACATGAGCAAATGATAAAAAGTGTCAAAGCCAGTGTGTAAGGGCCCTTTACACTGACTATTGAGCCACTGTGAGACACCTGCATAATTTACAGTAATCAAGTCCCTGAGTGCCCAATACTCCCCCCCCCCCCCCCACACACACACACACTGCTTAAGCTATGAAAGGACAGGTCAGTGATGAAAGGCAGTAGGCTGTGGCACCAAACAATCACATCGTTTCACTTTGTGCAAAGCGTCTGGAATTAGCGTGCGCTTCCTTCCTCAAGGGCAGATACTCTCAGTGACCTTTAACCCTCCTGTTGTGTTCATTTCATGAAACTGAGTATTTTTAACTTGAGATAAAAGATATATCAATAATTATCATAATATTTTGTGATAGACCTCTGTATCAACATGCTCTCTTGAATATAACAAATTTAAACTAACTTAACTAATTATGGCCTTAAGGAGAGATTTTATTGGAAATAGTTTTTTTGAAGAGGCTGTCACAGGACATCTGACCTGTAGGTAGGAATGTATGTGCCTGAAAACTATTTTTGTACATTTATTGTGGTCTCACCCATTCATTTTCTCATAGTCCAGCCACTTTTGACCAGAACACCACAGGTGTAGCAAAGTTGAATAAAACACCAAAACTGTGATGAAAATGATTAATTAATAATTTATTATTTATTCATAAATATTTAGGTTAGATTTGACCAGAACACAACAGGAGGGTTAAAACTATTGGGCATGCCAGTCCCTCTGTTCGCTGATTGCCCAGTCAAAAAATTGTCAGAGGAAACCTAAGCTAAAATGAGAGATCCCTGACTGTGCTTTGGTGAAATGTGATATTGATCGGAAGCACTAGGGAGTGCTATCCTGGCTGGAAAGGCAGTGCTTCAATAACACAATTTAATCCAAACAAACATTTAATACAAAGTATGGGACTGTAAGATCTCAAGATGGATGCAGTGCTGTCAGTGTAATTTTACTGTTTAAAGTCCCAAGGGCAACAAACAAGTTGTGGTAGTTCACAGGTTCATGTCAGTCCAATATTCTATTTCAGTGAGCTGACAGAACTAGTCTGAAATTGTTTTATTTACAAATGACCAGTCTATTCATTGATTCCTCTATCAAAGAGAGTTTTTTTTTTCATGACAGACTTTGAGCGTGAAGGGCAAACACACAAAATTTAAAAATGTTTCCATGAGACAAAGTCAAAGTTTCCTTGCTAAAACAACCAAGGATGAAGAGCTTCCAATTGGCCACTGTTGCATTCAGATCTCAGAGTGATGTAAACTATTCATCCAACATGCTCCACCGCTCAGCAAAAGACACTTACAGACAAAACAGCAATGTGTGTGTCGGGTCAGATCACATCAGACTAAAATTACAGGAAGATCACAGTGAAGTTAAATTATTATAATGTTGCCTTGCCAAACAAGCATTTTAGTCATGCAAGGCCAAACAAGGCCAGATTGAATTATATGGATTTAAATTGAACTGGCAGGAAGATAGTGAGAGCCAAACCAGAAAACCATTCAAATTCAGTGCAAAAGTCTTTCAGGATTCTTTCATGCTGTTGAAATGCTTGATTAAATTCTATGCAAGAGAAAATAGTAAATAGTAAAACGTCAAATGTAAGAGATGAAAACAAAAGGTTTTATTATTATCTTTTACAGTTCATTTACAAGTCATCTATCAATGGTTATATGGAGTGATCATAAAAAGGCCAAAGGCAGAGAAACTAGGGTATGTAAACAATTAACATAAAGAATCTAAACTCAGGGCTTGTTCACATGTATCTAGATATTTTAAAAATATATATATTTTCCATCACTTATTTTTAATTGTGTTTACAAGTATACACAGAATGCAGCATTTTGAATCTCCAATCTCCAGTCTCCACTTTGGTGGGCTTTTAAAAAAATATCCGTTTGAGGTGGCTAAAACTCTGTTTACAAGTAAATGAAAGGCCCAGACTGAAAAACAAAACATATATGCACCTTATAAAAATATCTAAATACATGTGAACAAGCCTTCAGATAACAAAACAAAAGTCTGGCCCAGCTGATACTTCAGACATAAAGGCATGGGGTACATGGGGTAGCTCAAACAGGCTACTATACTTTGTCTAAAAATAAAAGTGTAGGCTTATTATTTATGCTCATTAGTCATCTTAAATTACCACGAGACAAAGTAAACTAGCCTAAATCCAAACTAACCCAACAATTTAGAGTGTCCATAAACCAAGTTAGCAAGCTAACATACCAGTCAATTCAAGTGAATGACAGTATCTATATAACAACATACCTATGTGCTAACTAGAACATAACAGTTTTTGGATGTTGCTTAAACTTAGTATACCACTTCTCAATTTAAAATGTTACGTTAGAGCAGTGTAGTGGAAAAGCCCCATATAGACTCATTCACACTGCAAGCAGTGCATGATCCCACATGATCCACTAGAAAATAGAAAGTAGCTCTATTTTTATGCCTGCAGCATATGGTTAGATGCAGTCTCCATAGATTTTAAACAAGAGCTTGCAGCAGCTAGTTTTCACAGGACACCATTTGTGGTGTGAATACAAAAGCATACCAGTACATGCATCGGAATAGCACAACAACTGCTAATGCACCACAAACGCACTGACTGCTGTGTGAATGAGGCCTAATATCAGCATGTGCGTCCCATAAGGTCATGCACAAAATGAAGACAAAATACTGATCATATGCATCAGTTCATGTGCAATATAAGTACAAGTTTTGTCTTTCTCCCAAATCAATGGAGTGAAAAAATAAAAACACAGCATTAGTACTGTAGTATAAGCAAAGCCACTAGGCCTGGACTTTGGTTGAGGGTGTCCAACGCTCTGGAAGAGCGGCTCTTCTTGCAGCAGCACTTGCACACACACCAGCATAAAACAAAGGCGATGACCATGACAGCAATTGTTATATATGCATACTTATAGGCTAGAAAAAAAAAAAACCCGGAGGTGGAATTAAGAGATGGAATGAAGAGAGAAAAGACAATGGCAGTGCTGCTATTCACTGTTGATATATCATAGAGCAGTCATAATGTCATGTAGTCATGTTTGATGGAAACTTTGGACGCAGGGATGGGTATGGGCCAGACTAGAGTATTCTCCTCTTCTACTATGGCTAGGAAAGTGTTGGGTTTAGCTGAAGGGAGATTTTGAGTTCTTTCTAATTTCTAAAAAGAGTTGTGTCTAATTATTTGCTTGTGTAGTGTACCGATCACAGTGACGCAAATGATCAACTTGCCTACTTGCCTAACTTATTTAATATTTGTTGTGGGAAAAATGCTCTGCTGTATTTTTCATTATGAGGAGATTTGCTTCTTGGGTAGACACTTGTTTGTTAGCACAGAAATACTCTGTTGACACAGAAATAAGAGTAAAGACTACCACAGATGACGTGATGAAAAATAATATTTTAATTAAATTCGGGCTGGTGGTGGTTGAACAAATCAAATTACAAGCTCACTTTGAAATAGTCAAATTTTCATCAGACAATAATTTGGCCTACTTGTGTCTATGAATGCTGCTTTGTTTGTTTTCAGAGACGGCAACACTGGCGAAGGTGGCGTCTCGTTGCAGCACCTTCCTTGGTAGGTCACTAAGCAAACCTGCAAGCTGAGCCCAGCTGTCAGTACTGGAAGAGAAAACAGCCATCAATGTAGCCTACCACTTGGGGAACAGGCATTTAAAAAAGAGACAGATTATGGAGTGAAGTGACATCGGACAATGGCAGTACGAGATGTTCAGAATGCAAGAGCTTCTTACACTTCTAGCTCAATACATCCAAAGCTAAGAAAGAAGGTAAGAAAAATAGTCATGAAACTTTGTCCATTAATCAGATGTGCAAGGCAAGCAGGCAAGTTATGTGGTTGTTAAGCACTGTTGTGCTGTGAACTTTAAGGGAAATTCGGAATGAATAGGCTAGTGGACATTTCTTTAATATCGAGGCTCTATAGTTTGTTTCGTATTTGATTGTTAGGCCTGCTGGTATAAAATGAATTGCACTGTCTGCATACCAAAGACACGCTCTCTTTCCCTGCAGTCAAAATTAATGGGAGTCTTCAGAACAGGCTCGTCCTAGTCGTCACCCTGACACAACCATGTATAATTAGCCTATAATGTGAATGACATATTTTAGTTGGGCTTTATTTCTTATTTCAAAAAATAAAGTGAAATAGACATTAATTAGCAGGCTATAGCAGTATGTTGAAATGGCGTGTCAAATTGCATTTTTGTAAATGATAAAATTATACAGTAGCCTAGTCAGGTTAGGTCAGGTTTCTAGGCTATTTATTTATTTTTGTCCCTATGTGCCGACTGGAGACAGACTTCACTGCTGATATTCTGGGAATTGCAGCTTTGCTGCATTGGATAAATCTCCTTTCTAGAACAGGCAAGAGCTTTCTAGCCTTGCGTCAGCAGCGCCTTGCATCGCCTATAGACCTAAAACCAACCGATGAATGGCGGGCGGATGCAGTTTTGAAAATTGGTCGGATGGCGGATGGATGATGAGTTTTGTGATGCGGTTGCGGATGTAAGGCCATCAGTCCATCTCTAGTACAAAATCAGTGCTTCAGATGTTAACAACTGGGACTCACCTGTACTGCCTCTGCTCTCCACCACTGCACTGACAACCAGATGACCTTTAGAATGTCGAACCTCATAGGTTCCTGCATCACTGGGTTCCAGGTTATAGATCTGAAGACTAGAACCCGAGGGCAGATTCTGCAGTGAGAACTACTACTAACTACTGCGAGATCTCTCTGCCCTTCTTGTATAGATTTTGATCAGTGCCTGACAGATCTCTGAACGTGAAGCTTTGGATGCAGGGATGTGTAAGGGCACATCCAGATTCCTCTCTTCTTGCACAATGACTTGGAAAGTCTCAGGTTTAACTAAAGAGAGATGAAAAAATTTATATAACAACAAAACAGATAAAACCATAAACACAGTAAATATACTACATCTTAAATTATATTCTTGATAAACTACAGAAATATCTGCCATCTCCTTTTTTATAATACATTCTTCTGCATGTGTGGAGTACCAATTACAGTGACGCGAGTCTTCTTTAGCTCCACCCCACTGTGTGTGCGTGCTGTATAATTGCCCTCATGGTCTGAGGTGGCAGCGTCTACAGACCACACAGCACTAGTAGCCTGCCGTCTTCTCCACACTACCTGTGTGACTGATGGCTCCAGAGTAGGAGAGAACTCCAGCACCTCAGCCCGTCTCGGGAGGAAGATCGCCAGCTTGTCTCCATAGTACACATCCATCTGCTCAGAGCAGTCTGAAAGAGCCAGCCAGGGATATAGAGGGGCACAATTCAAGAGAAAAATTATTAGTTTTGCCACTTTAGTGCAGTCTGCCAAGTGTGATCTTTAATATTTGAAAAGTTAAAATCATTCCCACCTTTCATGACCAGTTTAAGAAAGTCAGTTAATTGTGTGGAATCATGATGTGACCATGAAAAAGTCCCCTGGTCTCTATCTGACAAAAAACTGACAAGACAGTTTCATCCTTGTATTGATAGTGTGGGTGCAGGGACACACACACACACACACACAGAGAGAGAGAGAGTTAGTTTAGAATAGGAATAGATAGGAGATTAAGGCAGTTATCTCCCATTTAAATATGTATCATCCCACCTGAGTCTTATTCATCACAAGTGACATTTTGGCCCCAGGATTGATGGGTGTGAAATATATGTAGGAGATGAGAGGTACAGCCGACATGATGTTGGCTGGAATGGAGAATTTCTCCCCAGAGCAGAATTCAAATACCTTCAATCCATCTGAGAATGGAAGAATAAGAGGTGAGAGACAAACATTAATTATTAAGATTTTTGCATGGATACAAGGTCGACTAGAGGTTAACTAAACACATCAATTTGATTAGCAATACTATACTTAAATGTGCTTTTCAAAAAGTTGCATGTTAAGACATATAGCATGACACTACTTTGAGGATTTTTTGATGCCTAACTAAAATTTAAAGTGTTTTCTATTTTTTCAGTGGGTCAGTTTGAATGTGGCAGTGGGGATGATAACAATGGCCATTCTTTATCATCATGAACATCCATGAGCATGGTGAACTTGAAAGAAATTTAAATTGCCTTTGAAATCCAATGATTTTCAATGGACATACATTTGTGGAGCTGGAACTATCATGGAGGTAGTGCATCCCCAAATTTCCAATGTTAACATTCAAATTCACATTCAGTATGAGCAGAGTTTTCAAAAAAGGAGAGGTGAGAGGGTGCACTCTGACTGCATTTGGTCCACAGTCTTTTAAATATTTAAGTTTATGTTTATAAAGCATGCATTTTGTGTGCACAAAAGTGCTGTATAGTTGTTTTTTCCCTATTGTTTCCAGGACTATGGAGCCCCTAAACACATATAAGAAACCATTAAAAGTTTCTGGTGTGCACCAAAAAGTTCAGCTTCTGGTGCGCACCTGAGAGTTAAGCCTGAGAAACATAAAAGTTTTCTCATGCCCCTTTAGGGGCTCTGTACAGGACTGTATAAAGTGTAGGCTATTCATAGAGTGGAGAGACAGCAAACTAAAGGCACTAAAGAACAAGCCAGTAACCAATCAAAGGATAAACTAAGCATTAGGCCTATAACACATTAAAAAAAAAAAAAATATATATATATATATATATATTTCTGACCACTTAAAAATTGTACTTCATAGAACTGGTTGGCATACTTTTCGCTATTTCTCAGTTTGATCACACATTGCAATTATCCATCAACTGTAAGAAAGATCTACAACTAGGCCTAGATATTAATGCCCACAAGTAGGCTATACCCAATCACCAGCCATCACCGTGCAAAAATCATAAATCATAAATCAATCATGAGTCAACTGAGGTCTGCAAATTAAAAATTAAGCAAGTTTCTGTCTAGGACATACCTGGAAGAGTTAATGACTTTTAACGTTCTGCATAAATGAGTTTGTTTCGATCTAGGGCACTCACAAATTTAGGAAGTAGCCTTCCTGTGTGTCTGGGTACAGCGTGTACCACCCTATCCCTGATACTGCCCTGAGCCTCGGTCTCCACAATATAATTCAAGTAAAAGTTTTACTCAGCAACCTTCATTTGTATCAGAGTGATATTTGACCAGGAGTATCTGTGTGTGGAGTCAGGTAACGTTAAATGAGTGCTTTTCCCACCTATGGACCAGTCTTAAACTGGTTCATCACTATTTTGAAGTCAGACATGGGATGGGATAGGAATGTAGCCTCAGTCAGCGTAGGTTACCGTTAAAAGGCTACTAGCCAACTTAGGTGAAGTGGGAACTGCTCCCATCAGTAAAAGCAACAAATACATGACCTGCGTCATGGCCTACGTTACATGACCTGCGTCAAGGCCTACGTTAAAAACTAAATCCAAATACAGTCATATGAAGGGTTCCCACTAGCCATCCAGGATATGCACCGCGCTGTTCGATCAAGTACGTGACACAAAATAATTAAAATAAATTCCTGGGGACCCACATTTCAGGGAACTGTCCTGGTCAACCAACACCTCCAGCCTGGTCAAGAAGGCCCACTAGCACCTCTTCTTAAGAACACTGAAGAAGAACCACCTGTCTGCTGACATCCTGGGTAACGTCTACCACTGTGTGACAGAGCATCCTGACCAACTGTGACACAAGACTGGTATGGAAATTGCTCTGTCGCTGGTCGCAAGTCACTGCAGCGGGTGGTGAAAACCGCCCACGGCATCTCAGGGACTCCTCTCATCCAGCCAACAGACGCTTTCAGCTCCTCCCCTCCAGAAGGCGCTTCAGGAGCCTTCAGACTAAAACCAGCAGGTTCAGGAACAGCTTCTTCCCCACAGCTGTCACCCTACTGAACTCTGTCCTCTGGTGAACCTTCCTACTACTACATTCGCTACTGTATATACATCTATTGCACTTTGCCTGTCTTCTACTACACGTCTGTACATCTGTATACATATACATGTGCTATATTAATATATCTACACAGCTGTATATTTGTCCATATTGCATCTGTATATCTGTACATCCGCAGATTTGCCTATGCATAGTAGTATATAACATTTGTATATTAACATACTTCATCTGCACATTGCTCTTTTGTAAATCAACACTAATTTATCTGCACATTGCTCTTTTGTAAATCAATACTAATTTATACCCATCTTTTACACTCCCCTGTCTGTAAATAACTGCCCCCATAACTTATTTGCACATAATCTGCACATTTCTATTCCCACTTTTACACTTAACTGTACATACTGCACACACTGTACTGTACATACTGCACTTTCTATTTGCACTTCTGATTAGATACCAAACTGTATTTTGTTACTCTGTATTCATGTGTAATGACAATAAAGGTGAATCTAATCTAATCTAAAAGAAAACACAGTGTGACATTTGTATTTCCATCACCAAATAGCATCTTCTGGCAGTGCCAATAAGGCTCTAGGAAATATTTGGAAGGTTTTGTGTGCTTCAGGCACCCAGTCCACTTGTTTTACTCAACACTAAAAACGTCATAGTGTTACTTTAACCAGAAAATATTTTTTTTTTATTGAAAAATGAACCAGCTAAACAGATACTGACAGAAAATGAAACCATGACCATAAAAAGGAGGGACATAATAGAAAAATGGGAAATGAATTGCTAAACATCACCAACAATTGGTCTACATCTTAAGTCCACAGTATTATTATTATTATTATTATTATAGAAAGAACAAGAAGAAGTACAAAAAAATAACTATATAAAGATACAAGAAAACAAATAACACTAGGTGGAGAAGTGGCAATGGGGTGAAGGCAGTGAGACTGGACCCGGAAGTGACGTTTTCGACCATTGTGATATATCTGGGCAATTCCACGCAAAACTGTCCATGATGCCAACACAGTGCCATGATATGGTATTATGTGAATGATGATTACAGAAAATTTTATTGTTTGATCTTGGTTGTAGAAAAACTTTTATGAAACTTTTCACATAATCATTTGCATCATACAAATACCATGGCATTTTGTTGCTGTTATGGGCGTGACCATTATCTGTGGAACTGCCTATCAAACTCTGAACAATAGCCTACAAACTGTCAACATGAAGTCCCAATTTGTGCTCAGTGGGAGGGCTAAAGGAAGGGGCTGCCTGAAGATCATGCTTGTGTATTTCAAACTTAATACTTTTCTGTCATTTTGAGAATACAGTACTATGTAACTAGAAGGGTAAATTGATGTTTTTCAAAAGCCAATGAGGTTCCATAGAGAATGGCTGTGACGGCCTTGTTTGTATGCAGTATGTTTGATAACTCCAGCTAATCATTAATATATCAACTGTTACATCAGCGTATCATCAGAATGGCTCGTGGTCAGTCTTATGTTATACATATCTACGGTTCTGCGCATGTGTAGTCTAGCCACAGAACCATAACCCCTGCGCAGTTTGCAACGCAAACGCTATGCACTCTGGTGTGGTTATGACACGCGTTTTGTAAGGGTTCCACGGGGTGAAATTTGTTGTTCTGAGTTCCTTGCAAACAGTGCAGACGGGAGACTGGACTGTATACATATCATAAGAGTCAAAAAGAGAGGACTGCTATTACCCGGCTAGTGGACTAACTAGCTAATTCATTCGATGTTTCCAGCCAGCAGGTATTCACTTCAAGGTAATGTAAATGACAACCCTTTGCGATTTCCGTCTCGCTGGTTAGCAAGCTAACGTTATCATAAGTGAGGTGTTTTCATTCGACCTCTGGAGTAAACATTAACATAATGTCAGCCAGGCTAACTGTATGTGCAATTATCCGTTAATGTGCGCTCTGCATTTCACCACAGATATACAAAGATGTTTCTTTACGAACTTGAAGTTAACTAACCTTCAGTTAGCATGCCACGGTTTCTACCATAACATTAACGTTGCAACCTTCTTAGCTAAGCCCACGGTCTGGCTAGCTGAGAAAGTGGGGTAAAGTTCACTGGGAAATATAGGTCAGTCATAAGAATGACTTTAACGTGAAGTATTGTTACTTTGAATAATATTGATGTGTCTTCCAGAATAACATTGTACATTATTTGAACCTCTGTGCCGTGTATTAAAAGTTTTTAGGTGCTTGTGCATTTAATTTCTGGTCTTGTAGTCTAATTTGACAAGAACGTAAAGCTTCACAAGTAGCTAGCGTTACGAAGAAGTTCAGTTGTCAAACATTCATCATTAACGTTACGTTACTGAAACGCCTAAATGACCCCAGAGACTAAATTACATTTTCATGAAATTCAGACTAGCACCCATTCATGTTGTATGGCTGTCGGGGTGACTTGTCTTTCATGTGACATGTCCTTCTACATGATTTAAAAGGAGCGGCAGTAGGTCGAGTTAGCAAAATGTTGTTTTAAGCCATGTTATTGTTGTAATGTGAATTTGGTTGTAAACGTTACTAGCATTATTATTTATGCTGACATTTTTATCAACAGCTGCTTGATTCAGTCGGTAACGGAACCATGCCGTGGGACAGAAATAGCTATTGCTAATCCAAGTTATTGTGCTATTGTGATACTGCATGTTTAATTTATACTTTGTTTAAATTGTGCCATATTGCAAAAGTAAAGAGGCCAAAGCTGGCTATCAAGTTTCTTGCCACTTCCAGTCTAATCTGGAATCCGCTTGTTTTGTTTTTAGCCCGGCGGTGTGTGCGGGCTTTGAAAACCCTTCAGAGTCGTGAGCATGTGTTATCACAAGTGTACACGGCGCGATGGTGCAGCTCGGACCTGTCTGTGCCCAAAATCACCTCACACTACACAATTTACCCGAGGGACAAGGACCCGCGATGGGAGGGTAGGTGCTGTCTGCACTGGCTAAAAACTAGCCCAATATGTCAATAACCATAGGCTATATGATGTCAAAGCATTCTTATCAGTATGCAACCTCTCTCTGTTGAGTCACTCCTCATAATGAACACACATGATCTCATTGACCTTGATATGCAGAATGAATCATCAGTGCTAATAGCTACTGTAAGTATATTAGGACATGTGCATTGATTTTGGCCGGCTGTTTGCAGGTGTGGACATGGAGCGTTTTGCAGACGAGGCAGACGTGGTGATTGTGGGAGGCGGCCCCGCAGGGTTGTCGGCCGCCATCAGACTGAAGCAGTTGGCCAGCGAACAGGAGAAAGAACTGCGTGTGTGTTTGGTGGAGAAGGCCTCACAGATTGGAGCACACACACTCTCTGGAGCATGTTTAGAACCCAGCGCACTCAACGAGCTCTTCCCCGACTGGAAGGAGCGAGGGGTAAACATGCACATACGCTCACACTCTCAAGCCAGCAACAGTTTAGCTCTTTCCAGAACAGTTTAGCCCTATCCAGTGTAACACACACACATCCCTACCTTCATGTCACTTTAAGGCACACTTGACATGACAACAAACAATATTTTGACTAGAGGGTGCTTGAATATTATTCAGACCCCTCAGTGCAAACAAACACAGATGAACTCAAGCTAGTGTTGAAGCAGCCTAGACAGCTTTAGCACATTTCCTTGGTTGGTCAAATAGTGAATGTAGCAGATGTACATCATGTAAAGCATGATCTGACAACCTCTTATATATTTGTTATTGCCTCTGTTAGGTGAGGTTAGTTCCCACAGTGAAATGTTATAATGTGGGAGTATATTCATACCTGAGGTAATGATAAACAATAATCTGTACTCTTTTGATCCCATAAGGGAGATTTTGGTCTCTGCATGTAACCCAGTCGTGAATTAGTGAAGCACACACAGCACACAGTGAAGTGAAGCATACACTAACCCGGAGCAGTTGGCTGTCTGCCTGTGGTGACTGGGGAGCAGTGAGGGGTTAGGTACCTTTCTCATGGACACGCCATTACAACCTACAAGTCCTAAGCAGTAGGCTGACCATTAGGTCATGAGGTGTGTGTGTGTGTGTGTGTGTGTGTGTGTGTCTCTGCTACTGCGGCAAGTACTGCCTATTGACATTTGCACATTGCACTTTTGCACAAAACACAATTACAACAACTACCTCTAAATGCACAAAGCTGGAACACTCAGTGAACTTCACCTCATGCCTTGTCTGTCTTGTCATGCCTGGTACATTAGTAGTGTACTTAGGGTACTCTATGTCTTGTCTTGTCATATCTGTTATGTTAGGTAGTAGTACTAGGCAAAAGTAGCCTTAAGCTACTTGGACTTTATTTATTTATACAACCTTAGGATTAGAATTGTCTTGTTGTGCATCTGCACTTTATTGTTGTCCACGTACATGCATGGGATAGTGGGAAATGTAATTTAGATTCCTTTGTATGTCAAGTACATGTGAAGAAATTGACAATAAAAGTGACTTTGACTTGTGTTTTCAGGCCCCCCTCAACACACTGGTGACAGAAGACAAGTTTGCCATTTTAACAGAGAAATACAGAATACCTGTTCCCATTCTTCCAGGTTTGTCTATGGGAATATATTACACAACCTTAATACAAAGCATTCATGAGGATGTCTTTCTTACCATTAGTCAGAGTCCCTGTGTCAGAGATAACTTCCTGTATGTCTTTACAGCCCACAGCACAAACAGGACTTTACTGACCATTTGTTTATGGTCGTAAGCAGCCTCTTCCTGAAGTTTTACTATTGTTTTCTTTTTTCCTCAGGCCTTCCCATGAATAACCATGGCAACTACATTGTGCGTCTGGGAAATTTTGTGCGATGGCTTGGGGAACAGGCAGAGGAGCTAGGGGTGGAACTGTATCCTGGATACGCGGCTTCTGAGGTTAGAGGTCACCGGCATGAAAGTTCACTCAGTTCACAACGTGTTTGTTTTTTACTGGATTATGGACCTGTTTGATTGGTGAAGTGATCTTATGTTTGCCTGCTTTATTTTAATGGCAGGTTTTGTATCATGAAGATGGAAGTGTGAAGGGAATCGCAACAAATGATGTGGGCATTGCAAAAGATGGTTCACCAAAGGTGTGTGCGCAAGATGTGTGGCTTGTGAAATGTGTGTGTATGTATGTGTTTGTGTATGTGTGTGTGTGTGCATGCATGCTCATGGCTTCTAGGTTACCAATCTGTGTTTTGCTTTCTAATTCCTTTGTAATGACAGACGTGACAGATGTATCCCTAAAGAAGAGAAAGTCTGATAGAGTTCTATGGGTCCACATGGCACACATATCTAGTTAAAGAAACTGTAGGGAAATGAATGGCTTTGCTTGTAATTCTACATTAATCTGACTATTATTGTTGTTTGAAAAAGTCATGCCGTCTTGTTTCTCTGACCTTCAGGATATATTTGAGAGAGGAATGGAGCTGCACGCCAAGGTCACCATCTTCGGCGAGGGTTGCCACGGACACCTCGCCAAGCAACTGTACAAGCATTTCAATTTGCGGGAAAACTGCCAACCACAAACCTATGCCATCGGACTCAAAGAGGTGCCAACCATCTCTCTCCTTCATATTTTTAAGGTTTAAACAGTTAGTTTTAGGCTTGCTTTGAAAACTTAGATGCAGCAACTTAATGGATCAGTTAATATTGTACGTAGATGTGTCTTGTGTGTGTTTTGTGAGATAAGTAACCCGGCCTGTACTTGGTACAGCTGTCTGTGAGGTTAACAAGGTCTTTTGATGTGTTGTCTGCTGTAGCTGTGGACGATAGATGAGAAGAATTGGCATCCTGGTCGCGTGGAACACTCAGTGGGTTGGCCTCTCAACAGGAACACCTACGGAGGCTCCTTCCTTTACCACCTCAACGAGGGAGAGCCTCTGGTTGCACTGGGGTTGGTGGTGAGCATCTCTCCCTCTCTCTTGCACACACACACACACACACACATACAAGCCTGACCACACCTTCCTGTGCACTTAGGCTCAGTTGTCATCTCCCTACAGTGCTAGTCTGGCTCGTTGTCTCCGGTAGCATTTTTACCACATCCAGTCAGCGAACAGAGGGAGGCATTGTGAATGCTGTCAGCTATCAGTCAAGGCAGGTTATCAGTCAAGGGCTGATGCAATCTAGTTAAACTTAAACACCTCCATCAAACAATCATTTCTCACTACTGAATGTCCATGAGACAAAGTGTAATATGAGGGGCTGACATTATTACCTGGCTGGTAATAACACACACACAGTTATTAATACAGTTAATACAGAGACTGCATGCTCTGCCACCTCCGAGGGAACACCATTTGTCTCTCTTGGATTGTTGTTAAGAATCACAGGCATCTTTACTTCTTTATAGTCAGGGAGGAAAGTTGCAGGCAAATTAATGTTCATAATTTTTTAAAAATTTTCTTTTCAATTTTTATAAATTGTACATAGAGTTTGTCATGTACATGCTCTACAGTGCATACATTTTCACTTTTTTTCCTTAACCATATTTTTTAACATGTGATAAGTGAAATTATAACATGTTCATATGGTGTGTGTCTGTGTGTGTGTGTATAGGTGGGGCTGGATTACACAAATCCATACCTAAGCCCATTCCGAGAGTTCCAGAGGTGGAAGCATCATCCATCTGTTGCTCCAACACTGGAGGGGGGAACCCGCATTGCTTATGGAGCCAGAGCCCTCAATGAGGGTGGTATGCAGGTAGGTTTGTGTGTGTGTGTCTGTCTGTCTGTGTGTGTGTACACATGTACGTACTTGTGATGCATGTTTTTTTTTGTTTGTTTGTTTGTTTTTTCTGCAAGCGCACAAGGGTTTTCACTGGTCATGAAATTTCTGTACAGCCTATTCCAGACATGGAAAGTCAGGGAATTTTATATTTTTGTAGATAAAGTCTGGGAATCTCAGGGAATTCCATGTTTCCTTTATGGTCTTTATCAGATATTAAGTCCTGTCATGCCTTGCTTGTATTGTTGTGGTTAACCTGGTAACAAAGTTTTGCACTGAAAATGCATGAACCTGAAAATGGAGATTACAGATTAATTGGTTTAAAACGCCTTGTTTTTTTCAGCTCTGTATCTAGGTGATATATTGAACAGTTATTTATAGAGGAGGTCATGGCAATTCTGCTTTTTAGTCAGGGAAAGTCATGGAATTTTGCTGACAGTGGGTCATAACCCCAACCTTGGTATAATGAGTTTAATCATTCAAGACATCTTTACAATACAGTGGCAGTTGTCAATTTCTTCATCTCTTCCTCTTCCCTTAACTCTCCATCATCCTGCCTTCCCTCACTTCACTCCCTGCAGTATCTCTCTAATTCTCCTTCTCTCTCTCTATTCCTCTCTCTCCCCTCCTGTAGTCCCTGCCTAAGCTGACGTTCCCTGGAGGACTCCTGATTGGCTGCAGTCCTGGCTTCATGAACGTTCCTAAGATCAAAGGCACACACACAGCCATGAAGAGCGGCATGCTGGCAGCAGAGTCCATCTTCGCCAAGATCACAGATGAGAGCCTGGAATCCCCGACTGCAGGTGAGGTGCCCCCCACCATTCATATGCAGTTGTCTGACTTGCAGGGACGTCTGTTATGGTGTATATTTGCATAGTACCTTTTGGTTTCAATTGAATGTTTTAAAAATGCTTTAATTACAGACAGACAAAATGTTTGTAATTAATTATAAACTTTGCAGAATTAGGATAAAATTCTGGGTTAAATCTTACAAAATTTCAGAAATTCTGTGTAAAGTCCTCAGATCTAGCGTCACAGGCATGCCATGCTATTACAGATAAATATAATTACACCAATTATTATACATTCCAGAAAGAAACCTGCCCCTTTCCTAAGTGTGACATGTTTTGTACCGGGGCGATGCTGGTATATTGTCACCGGGTCCTTTGTGCCACTGCTGGTCATAAGCACTGTCTCTCAAATGATTGAGAGAAGCTCTGTTGAAACCTCTGACAAAAATAGACAAGTTCAAGGTAGACATAGAAAGGGATGAAACCTGAGGAGTAAACGGCTGTGAGAAACGGAGAAAGACACGTGTTGTCTAGACCAGGGGTTCTCAAACTTTATTATTGGGCTGGGGACCCCTCATGGTGCAGGATTTTTTCAAGGTTTAAAGATTGTAGCCATTTGTTCTTTCAGATGTTGAACTCTTATTCTAAAAGCATATTTTGCTAATACCGCAACAGTTTTAAATTGGCATGTTACAGGCATTTGGCAAAACTTGACAGCGCAGGAGCAGGTTTAAAAGGGTTTTTTTTGTCAAAACTAAGCCTACTCTGTTAAAAAAATACTCTTTGTTTCATGTAACTAAAAATAACTAATATTCATTCATTTTGCAGTTAACACTAATACCTAAGGAAAGTGTTTTGACAGATTGATGTAATGTATCATATAGGCTAATTTGTCACTAATGTTATGCCAGTGGGAGTAATGAGCACAATGCGATTAGGCTATACTGATCTCTAGTATTTTTCTAGTAAGTTTATACTTTGTGGCAAACTTTTTCACAGACCCCCTGGCAACGTCCCGCAGAACCCTAGGGGTCCCTGGACGCCAGTCTGGGAACCAGTGGTCTCGACATTTGAGTGATTAGTTAGATGTTTGACCCTCACTGAAGTCAATTCATTGGTGAGCACCACCCAGTTTAAAGTGAAGGAATATCACACCATTGTAGAGAATACAGTTGGGAATGAAAGTGTCCTCCTCCAGCACACTCTCACTCTCTCTCTCTCACTCTCTCTCTCCTGTGTAAGCGTAAACGTGAGAATAAATGTCCTCACATACATAGCACATCTGCCATCTAGACAATGGATGAGAATGAAACATGAGACACAGGCCTATCTCCACATGCCATAGTCTTGTGATGCCAGTTGGAAACAGGACTAAGGTGATCTCTGGAAGAAACTCCAGATATAAAATGATATTGACATCTTTAATCTTTTGTGCCTCTTTGTGTATGCTGTGTTGTCCTGGCACTCTCAAGGCAGTAATGTTGTGTGGCACCAATTTGAATTTTAAAAGCTTGGTCTCTGCAAATCACAGTGTAAACAGTGATTAATCAAACAGAGGCTTATGCTCTACTAGTTAATTTCATAACCATGCAAAAATGTTTGAGAGCTTATGTCTCTAAGTGAACTGATTTTGAATTTGAATTTCAAATTGAATCAGCACTTTGTGGAAAGAAATCAAATCAGGAGATCAGTATTGATAGCTGGCCTTATTACCCACTTGGATCAAAGAAAATAACTTGACATTGCAACTTGACAAAGCATCTTGTTTTTTTTAAAAAACAAAAAAACTAAACTGATTTTTGGACTCTAAATCTGCATGTTTTTTCTGTAGGTGTCCACGTTCCAGAGTATGAGGAGACCCTAAAGAAATCATGGATCTGGAAGGAGCTCTACGCTGTCAGGAATATCCGCCCTTCTTTCCACAACTACTTTGGCCTCTATGGGGGGATTGTGTATACCGGAATCTTCTACTGGATCTTCCGTGGGAAAGAACCATGGACCCTCAAACATGCAGGTGAGGCCAGGGCAGCAGCAGTGTAGAGATTCAAATTAGACAAACCATCAGAAATGAATAGGTTTATGAGAGAAGTCACAGATTAATGGGAATACAGTACCTGTCAAGTGAGCTACAGTTAGATGCTTTGGTGAGTCAGACTTTTATTTTATTTTTTTAAACAAGTTCTTGTTCTTGTCTTACTGCATGCCATGTCAGATTAGCAGGAACATTATAGGAATATACTGGGGCCTGTTGGGCACATATCCTGATGCGTTCTGACATCCTCTAACCTTAGAAGAAATCTCTGCCTCTTAGATATCCTTGAAGCTTGTAGGGCTTCTCTTGTTACAGAGGGCATTACCACTGAATTAAACTCACCTTTTTTCCCCACTCACATCTGGACACGCACAGGTCTTGACTCGGAGCAGTTGAAGCCAGCTCACCAGTGCACCCCCATTGAGTACCCCAAACCAGACGGGAAGATCAGCTTTGACCTGCTGTCGTCTGTGGCGCTGAGTGGGACCAATCACGAGGGAGATCAGCCTCCTCACCTCACGCTCAGGGATGACGCTGTGCCAGTGGCCCGAAACCTTGGAATCTACGATGGACCAGAGCAAAGGTTCTGCCCAGCAGGTACGCACGCTTTCAGTGAATCCCTCACGATTTCAGAGAATCATTCCCATCATACAAATACTTGGCATGTTATTGCCATCATGGATGTGACGAAAGAGAAATCTAACTTTCCATGAAACTGACCAATGACACTTGGTTGAGAACTTGGGTAGGCCTGCTCTCATGAAGGGCTGGGCATGATGCATTGGGAGGCCCTTGGGGAGAAAAGGGAAATTGACGTCATCATTGTTTTCATTCAAATAACGAACGCAATTAATGCAGTAACCCTGCATGCATATATTATGCTTCTGGCATTCTTGATATTTGCACTAAATAGATTGAGTTTAGAGTGATGCTAATTAGAATCAGCTTGTTTAGGAAATGCTTGGAACAAAGTATTGGTTAGCAGTTTATCCAGTCGTATTGAGACAACAATTCTTGCACACTTTTTGCACTCAGAAGAGGGTGGATCTATTGCAGATGGGAAAGAGAGCGGGGAGAGCCTGTGCAAAGACGCACAGTTGTAGTTTACAGTTTTTGGATTTGATCTATGGATTTGAATTTGGATTAGAATTAATCTAACAATAACAAAATAGTCAAGGACTGGGAATTTAGTGTTGTGTTGTGTTTCAGTAACGGCGTAATGTTCCTCTCTCCAAACACAGGTGTGTATGAGTATGTTCCCTTGGAGTCAGGCGAAGGCATGAGGCTTCAGATCAACGCCCAGAACTGTGTACACTGCAAGACCTGTGACATCAAAGACCCAAGTCAGAACATTAATTGGGTGGTACCAGAAGGTGGTGGTGGACCTGCCTACAACGGCATGTGATTGGCATGCTCACGTCTGTTCCATTTTATTTTTTTTCACACATATTCTGCATTCTATTTTTCTTCTATGGAGGAACCCAAAGCAGGGGGTCCAGTTTTTATTATCTGAGGGGCCTTAATACACACCTACACATGCACAGAAACGCATTCTTACAGACTAGCAGTCATAGTCTACAGTTGTAGGAGCCCTAATGAGGCCATCGAACATTTCCCCCATGTGCCTACAGATGGACTTAAAAGGCAGCAAGGCAGGCTTTGATGTGGAGAAAATTACTTTTGTTTTGTTAAATTATGTGGAATGTGGAATTATGCCCACTGCTTGAAGAATCGAAGAAAGATTTATATACATTGTATTTGTATGAGTTTGCCAATACTGAGGTACTGGCATAAAGAAAGGTGGGGTTTTTTGGGAGGCGCGGTCAGTTTGTTTAAAAAAAAAAACACACACAGTGAACTCTAACCTCTAACCCAGAGGGAACTGGGGTGGAAAGGGTAAAATTTCGCTGCTAGTAACTGCCTGTTAGCATTAATACTGCAGCTCTCAGTGACAGATGAACTGTTCTGTACATAGACAAGGATTGTCAGTTAATTGTAAAGAATAAACATGTTCAACTACATTTTACAATGGGTCTGAAAATTGGCATGCAGCAACAGAAAGGAAGAGAAAGCCGTTCTAGATGAAATCTGAATCACATTTTGTGGTATTTATTCTCTTTTTTTCTTTACAAAGATCAACAGTGGTCTCCTGGCAAGCAAGTAAACATAAACTGTTAATTTCAGTGACACGCAACCCCAACCAAAGTAAGATTTCAATAAAAATAAATACATGAATGCACTTAAGGTCCGAGTTGTTCTGAGGTGTGTGTGTGCACCCGTACAAAGAAGCAGCCTTAGCTTAATCAATCTGTGTTCAAGATTATGTATCAAGATATGTTGGTTAACTGAACACTAAGCTCGTCTTCAGGTTTAAACTGCACACCACCGCCATTTCGCTAACCAGTTACAGAAACTCATTAAAAAAAAAGGTTCAGTTCAAGTCTGTGATGATGAGACGTTGGGAGCGACGAGCAGCAGGTTAAGAGTCCTCCCAGTGGCTCCTTAAGCAAACATCTTGGCAAACATTTTCTTCTCTTTATCTTTCTCTTCCTTCACTCTCAGCTTGACACGCTGCATCTCATTGATGATGGCTGTCGAGGAAAAGACTAGTCAATGACAATACTTGGATAAAAAAATGGTAAAAAAAAGAAACGCCAACAGTGTTGCACTCTGGCACTGATGAAAGACCACTTACCTTTGTCGTTGGGAGTGATTTCCTGTGCTTTTTTCAGATCAGTCTATGATTTAGGGGAAAAAAAGGAAAACACAAATGAGAAGAAACACTTGGAATTACTGTCTAGAGTTTTCATTACCCCTACATCTGCAAAATAAAAGGCTTTGTGTTGACTCAGTTATTAGAATGCATGAATAATTTTCCATGTTGACAATGAACTGTGTGTTTTACCATGGCGTTGTTGAACTCCTTGAGTCCCTGCCAAGCTTGGGCCCTCCTGAACAGAGCTTTAGTGTTGTTCTCATCCATCTCCAAAACCTGACAACAGCATATAAGCCATGGCACATTTAACAACTGCAAGCCAAGGCTCTATCAGGTGCAATGGAAGCGCCAGTGCAAGTTCTGCCAGAAAGACTCCAATATTACATCATTAATTCAAACTATTCTCTCTCAACTGAGTCTGGTTGAACTTCTGTTTCAAATAAGTTGAACATTTATGCATTTAGCAGACGCTTTTATCCAAAGTGACTTACATTTGTCAACTATCAATTGTTCAGGGCCAGTCTCCCCTAGACCAATTTAGGGTTAAGTGCCTTGGCTTAACTTAAATTTAGGGCATAGGCATATTTCACCTCTTTCATCCCCCTGAGTGATACATAGGTTGCAGATCAGTCACAAGGCTGTGTGATGGACTCCCAATCACAAGAAAGCAAGTCACAAAGTTTGAACAGTCTACAGATTATCGGTAGTGTCGGAGATTAGTTTGCAACTGGTTGTTCGTGTGGTCTGAACTTGCTTTGAGATGTTTCTGTAAGACTTTCCTTTGCATTTCAGCCATGACCTTTCATGGCATTGCTTATATACCATACTACAAGTGGAAAGTTATGAGTGTCAACTTGTGGTTGTGTAATATGAAGCTATATTTAGCCTTTGTGGTTGCGAATCATTACTACACTTGCAAGGAGCCAGTGGCTTTTTTTATCCACTTGACCTAAATGAGAACCATTTCAGACACCATTTCAGACAAGTAGCCTCACCTGTCCACCATTTTGGCTCTAGGGTTTGGGGTTGTATTCCCTACCTCATTACAGTTGTCTATGGCATCCTGCCAGTGCTGCAGCTTGAGCTGACAGGCTGCTGTGTTGAGCATGCAGCTCAAAGCCACAGGCTTCAGCTTCTTCTGGGTACCCTCATCCTCCATGGCATCACCACACCCCTCCAGGTACCTGTGGCAGAAACAGGCCTCAACACTTGTGTCTCCAAGAATATTGACAACTGCATTACATTCGTACTAGTGCGCTATACCCACATTCTGCATTCTGTCAGCAGAGGTTAAAGGAGAAATCTAGTGTGAATCAATTAACAGCTTGTTGTTTGAGGTGACTGAGTGCTGTCTTGAGCCTCATTCACATAGAAATTGCCCATTCGTGTTTCATATCCATTGCTGTCCATTCGCGGTGCGTGTGTCTCTGTATTCACACCAGAGATGGTCTCCTGAGAGAACCCAAGCCCAAGCTCTCCTTTACAGTCTACGGAGACCACGTTATAGCGCACGCAGCACCCGTGGAAAAATACAACTTCTTTCTATTTCAGGCACAGTGTGGAATATGTGTGCAGTGTGCATGATCTAACCTATTGACCTATTGACATGCATTCTAAACTAAAACAGATCAAATACATGTCTGGGCCGTGTACCAAGCAAGCCTGCAATATTTTACCTCTGGAACGCACCCTACAGGTGCCGAATTAAAAAAAATAAAAATAAAAAATATCAATAACATACATTTTCACCAATCTATGTGGATTTGCAAACCAAAGAATAGAAACAAGTGATGATAATTTTGGTTGTGAGTTGTGTTGACTGATCAGTCAAGGCTGGTAAATTAACCTAAAGACAGCATAAAATGTTGCCTGTGTGCCTTTAAGGGAAAAAGAACCAGTAAATTTGATATAACATGTGCAAAGTGGTCTATGTTGTATCAAATTGACTGATTTACAATGGATTTCTCTTTTAATGCACTTTCATAGTAGCTATGGAGCCAAGATACAAAGAGATCAGGCAAAAAGGCAATACTGATGATGTTTTACCTGAGAGCTTTGAAATACTTATTCATGGCAAACTGCCAGTTCTGTTTTTTGAAGAAGTTGTTACCGATATTTTTCACATCTTCAGCCACTGCAAGAACTTTGTCAACCTTATTAAAAACAAATAAACAATGGACCTTAGCTACCACTGTTAACACAATATTAGTTTTTCCGTTATAAGTGGAAAAATATATATTAATTTAATTTCTGGCAAACAAAAAGTAAAAAAAACAGTGCATACATCTTTGAAGTCCACATCAGAATCTTCTGGAAAATCTGGATGGGTATCTCCAGAGCCATCGCTAGGAGCAACTCCCCAGTCATCCCCCTCCTTGTGCTCCCCACACTCAGCAATAACACAGGGCTGTGGAGTGAACACAGAACAGAGACTGAATCTCATCTCATGTCATACACACACACAACACACACACACACCACTATCAGACCAGACAGCCAGTAAGGCTGAACAGAAAAGGCACTGGCTGAATCCTAGTGGCCTCCCTAACCCCAATTCCTGAACCCTCAAAGACTGGCATCAATAAGCCAATCATGAAGGGAATTCACACCAGTCAAGTCTATGAGGCCCTTAGGGAGGACACTGCCATTTAAGCCCTTAACACCTCAGCACACAGACATCGGTATACATTCTAATAAAAACAGCATGTGTGCAACAAGTCTCCACCCTGGATCATAAACTTCTTGATGACTATTAGAGAATACAGAGATGGGCAGACAATCAGAGACTATGGATTAACACCTCAGTACACAGACATCGGTATACATTCTGATAAAAACACAAACAGATGAGACATTAACATTTCATTAGAGACAGCATCACCCAATGCCAGCAAAATACTGTCACTCATCGACAGGCAGACATCAACATCAGCCTCATGGTAGCACCGTCATCAACAGACATGGGCATCAAACCACACATGTAAGCATAATTACGTGCTAAAAACATCATGCACAACCACACAGACACAAGCACACCGCCATCACACCAAAACAATATATCCACACAAAAAGACAAACAACAACAGTGATGTTTATATTTCATCACACCACAACATGAATAGCACAAGAATGTTTCTTAACACTCACACCAGTATTACAACAGAACCTAAGAGCAGATCATTTCTTTCTTTTATTTTCCTAGGGATTTTCATACCATGGTAAGGCTGGACAAGAGTCACTTTTGCATATGTGCAACAACACACCTTTACGCCTACCCAAGTCTCACCTTAATGGGTGCATCCTCCACAGTGTCCATGCCCTCCAGCATCTTCACTACGCCCATGCCCTTCAGCACCTGGCCGAACACCACATGCTTGCCATCCAGGTGCGCCGTGGGCACCGTCGTCACAAAGAACTGGGAGCCGTTGGTGTTGGCGCCAGCGTTAGCCATGCTGAGAAGCCCTGGTTTGTCATGCTGAAAGAAAAGACCAGACCAAGGCCACCTCATAGATAAGAAAACAACAAACCTGTTCATTAGCCTCCAACAAAACCAACACATAGTTCTGTGTAACAGGTCAACTTGGAGACTATAAACAGTCTGTTTCTCTAACAATGACGTTTTCCGTACACATTTGGGAAAAAAAATCAGAGGTCATCTAAGGATGAAATCAATGGTGTCTGAGCCAGAAACTGAAAACTGGTAATGTAAAAGTTTTCAAAAGACCTCACCTTTTGCTACTGTGAAAAAGTAGTAAGTATGTAGCACTGCCACATAAGTGTTATTAGTCACTTTCCAAGCAGCCAAATATGTGAATTATTTATTTTTACATGTGATTAAGTGTACTCCATAGTTTGTGTTCCATCCATGTCTGTCTGAAGCCCTATATGTGAATGGTTATTTTGTCTGTATTCTTTTGTTTATGTTTGAAGTCGAAAATCTTGATGTCAAAAATGTCAGCTGTCAGTCAAAGCCATCAGCTGACGTGCTAAGTTTGGAGTGAGATAAGTGCAGAAGTGCGTTTGAATGGAGCAAACGCATTTGCGCTTACTGTGGAGTTTTTTGTTTACACAAATGAAGTTGCTATGCAGTATGCAGTGCAGGCACACACAAGGCCTCCATTGTGCATTAATGTGGGACATTACAAGTTTTTTTGTGGACTAAGCGTGAATGAGAACTGTGTGCATGTGTGTAGTTGTCTGAAATCAAAATCCATGGGAAAAGAGCGTCATATCTGTTGTATTTGCTGTGTTCTCTTGCTATTCTTAAAGAAACACTACATATATGTAGTATCAATCACATCCTGTGTTAACAGGAATGTTTGAATAGGGCTGATTGTTACAAGTACTACTCTAACACTAAATGCAATATTTGTGACTTAAATTACTTCCTGTACAAACTTACTGAACAAAACCTCATTATCTAGCAACAATCTTCCCTCCAATGCAAGATGCCCAGATTTTGCCTGTTTGAGTGGTGACCTAACCTGGTAGTGGAAATTCTCATCCTCAAACTTGTCTCCATAGATGCTTTCTCCACCGGTCCCGTTCTGATTGGAAAAGTCTCCACCCTGGATCATAAACTTCTTGATGACTATTAGAGAATACAGAGATGGTCAGGCAATCAGAGACTATGGATTAACATCAGCACAACAAAAATGATGCTATACCAAGTCCGAGTACAACTTTGAGACTCCTATGAGAGGAGAAAAATGCATGAAGGCACAACATTATCCATACACAATAGATGCTTTGAAGTTCTACATGGTCGGTCCAATATTTAATGTTGGGCATCCGATGGTAGGACAAACTGATACTATTTTAGTGACTTTATCAATAGTACTCACTCCGGTGAAACGGACATCCTTTGAAATGCAGAGGCTTTCCTGTGCTTTTTCCAATTCCCTTCTCACCAGTACAGAGGGCACGGAAATTCTCGGCTGTCTTCGGAACTACATCGGCGAAGATCTCGAATACGACTCTACCAACTAAGAAAATGAATGAAATTAACAACATAATTACATCGTTTTTGTTGTCAACATGGTGCACCTAGTATAGGGTCAACACAAAACTACCTAACGTCATTCTATACATCATCATAGGACGAATTGTACAACAACCTTACACGTGGTTTCAGTGAATAAAAATTAATCGTTAGCTCAGCTAACTGCGCTAGCTTAGCTGGATGACGAGGTAGAGGCAATATGAAAAAAATAAATATATTGTGTCTAGGCTTAATATTCATATTGTATGCAAAATAGTGCATGCTATGGGGTAAAGTTAAAAGCTCTAACGGAATGCTGACAGCTTGACTACAATAAAACAGAGATAGCGATTAAACAGTGTTAGCGATTAACAAGCTAGAGGCGTATTGTCACGTTACGCGCTTTATTGAACGAATTCCTGACCTCTTTCACCACCGATATCTACATCAAAGAAAACCCGAGGGTTGTCTGGGTTCGAAGGCTTGTTAACGGGTGATGGGTTTGACATTGTTATTTGTTTATCTAAAAGGATGGACGGAGCCTTGTCAGGAGTCCACAAACCGGCTTGGCTGCAGGTGGTGTGTCTGTCTTCTACTTGGGTAATTTCTGGAACTTTACTGGTAAACATGGATGTGAATTTTCCGCCACCTATTGGACTGGAGGTCAAATGCATCTTAAGATGTCGGCATCCTTAAGTTGAACATTTGAACATTATGTAGGCCTATTACAAAATACAAATTGAGTGTGTGTGTGTATGTGTGTTCTGCTTGCATTGATGTAGATGGTAGTGCAGCTCTACAGGTTTGTGTCTCTCACCACAACGTATCAGTTATCGTTCAACAAGGTAATGGGAATATTGGTGTGTAAACTGGTTCTTGCTAATATATTTTACTTTAAAGTGTGAGCAGGAATCAGCGTATCTGGTGGGGTGAGAATCTTACCCCTCAAGAAAGACAACTACTGGAAGAGGAGAGAAGGGAGAAGCTGCAAGGTTTCTTCAAATGGAGGGAGGCTACAAAAGACCAATTAAATATTGCAGGCAATGACAGTCTATGAGAAGACACTAGAGACCAAGGCTCTGGAGGTCAAACCATCTGGGATGATGGGTAATGTGTATTCCCATCTTGTCATGTAAGTACCATGTTCTCAGCGGTCCTCCTTTTTTCAGACATCAAGCTCCCCTCATCTCCATTTAGTTGCTTCCTGTTTTGGGTACTGTATCACCAGCCCTAATTTGAGTCATCATCTCCTGTCTGACACAGACCAAGACCTGTCATGGAGGACAGCCAACAGGATACCAGTCCTGGCTGAGGGAAACAGGAGGAGCCCACCTCAGCAGCTCATTGACAGACACCAAAGAGACAGGCTCACGTCTCATCCAAGACTGAACAGGAAGAGGTTCCAGCCACGAGTGAACATGAATGTGAAGCGAACTTGCAAGCATGGAAAACTTAAGGACCTAAGCACAGCAGAGACACATACAGTGCAGAGTGAAATAAATATGTTTTAGTAATTAATCAATCATGCACTGCAAATTTTTTGATTTTGTCTTCTATGTTCTGACTTAGATAATACAGCTAATTCTGAGGTAATTCTACTCATTTTTATGAGGGAAATGCATTCTGACCAGTTGTCAGACAGACATTGCAGGTAATTTTACTTATTAGCCTATACGTTGCTGGAATACTTCAAGCAACATAGGCTAATCTACAGTGTGCATTCTGTTGAAATATAGGTGATACCCTACTAGAGACATAACCTTAGGCCTTTTTTAAAAAAAAAAAAAATACTTTACACACTTATACTCTGATGAGTTTACTATCTTGTTTTCCCTTTGTAGTGGCTTCCATGGCTCCAAAAGAAATGTGCTTGAAGTAACTTTGGCAACTGGCAGTACATTTCTTGTACTGCTCAAGTTCGTCAATGCTCCAGAAAATTATTCTGGTGGCGTTCTGATGGCCATCAGCCGTGGTGTTTAATTGGTGTTTTGGGTCTATTTACCTGTATTGATGAATGCCCAGTTGGGGTAGGCCCAAGTTCTTAGTGCCAGTTGTTGTGTGTATGTTCCCTTTCTTTTCCTTCTGTTTTGGATGGGATGCTCTCTGCTGGGTGTTGTAAGGTCCTGATGATGCCCAGTTTGTGTTTTAATGGGTGATGAGAGTCAAAGAGTAGGTATTGGTTGGTGTGTGGGGGTTTCTTGTAGACTTTGACAAAGCTGTAACCGACCTCCCAAGTCTCTGGGACGTTCCGGGAGTCTCCCTTATTTAAATAGTGTCTCGAGGACACCTGTGAGTGATAAAAAATCGATTGCGCACATTTCACTTGCGAGTGAGAAGCAGTCAGAACAAGAACAAGAAGCAGTGCGAGTGAGTGACGGTGCGACGGGGGAGCAAGGGAGCGAGAGCTTCAGTCCTGTGTAGTGTTTTTGCAGTCATGTACCTTAACCTCTGTCTCTCTCATCAAATAATTTTGTCATTAAAACGAAAGTCTCTTGCAGCATGAATGGAAAAAACCCTTTCACCCTCAAGTAGCCTAACTGTGTCTTGTAGACCTACGTAGGCCACAGCACCGTATTTCGACTGTGCTGCCGGGTAGAATTGTGGTAGAAATATACACCACCATATTTCCCCTGTGTTTGTTTTAAATAGCCTACAGCTGATGAGAGTTTCAGTCCATGTAGGCTAATTTAAAATACCATAATTGCATCTGCATTGCAATGCATTCTGTGGCTGGGCCAATGTGATGACGAGGCCAGAAGTATGAACTAATTATGTTACTGTACTATATGATGAGTAGAATAGAATGGAATGGAACAGAACATAGTACTGTGTATAATATAATATAATATAATATAATATAATATAATATAATATAATATAATATAATATAATATAATATAATAGGGGATTGACACCTCCATGACATGGGTTTCTGCAGGATGGGATGTCTGCTGTAACAAGCAATATTTTCTTAAATCAAGACCTTTCTCGTTTTGAGAAACATTAGGTACAATTTTCTTGCTGCACTGGTTGAAAATTTTGCCTGAAATAAGCACAGGTTTCCAAAATTAGTAAACTTTTCCTTATTTTTGAAAATACATTTTTGCAGTGTGCAGTTTAAATTTAAAATTTCAAATCTGATTTTGTCAGATGCTTTTGTTACATTTTCTCTCATTTCATAGTCACTTTGTCCAATCCTTCTTTCTGTTGCTATTCTGCGACCTTTACTGTAGGCCCTAAAATATTTTACAATGAGGTGGTAATTTTCTGATCTGTTTGTGGTTGTGCTCTTTGTTTTCGAAAGATCAAGTACCAGCCATGCTAAAAGCAAATATAGCATCACAGATGTACACATGTGGTTTTATTTGAAAAGGTCAACTTCACTGCACAATGCATAAACTGTAAGCTGTAAAGGATGCCCTCTAGAGGAGAATAAGGATATTACAAGTGTAAAGGAGTTTATATGAAAACCTAAAGGCATACCTGGCAAGCCTGTGATTTGCAGATATGTGGATTTGTTTGCAAACCAAAGAATGATAATAAACCTAATTTCAGTTTCAGGGGGTGCCATCAGGGTGCCAAACTTGCCAAATTGTGAGTGTTGTAACTGTATGAAGAAGCAGTATAGGGGGAGCTGAGAGAGCCTCAATTCACCCCGTGATGTGCCATTTAGATTTAACCATTGACACGACTACAAAGCTCAGAAATTAATCTAAAAACAATGTAAAATGTTGCCTGGTTTGCTTTTAAATAAGTGTGATAATGTATGCTGACTTCACAAAATGTTGAGGGTCCTGTTAGCACAGGTCACATTTAAGAAACAAAAGCTTATTTTAACATGGTCACACAAAGGACTAAGCCATCTCGTTTCTGTATGTCCTCTGAGTGTGTAATTGCACTGTAATATGCTGACACCTATCATTCTCACTCTATTCAATATAACACAAGTATTACAACTTAATTTTTTTCCCCTTAACTGCTTAATTGTTTATTCTCTCTCTCTGGTTCATCTTGATTAAGATGTCCACATACACTGATTCTGGATCTGGACCTTAAAAGAAAAAAATGGGTGGGGCAGTATACAAAACAAAGTTTATAATACAGAATGCACATTGAGAAGTCCAAACAAGGTTGAAAGCTGTATTATAAAATGGCGTATAATTAATAATTAAACAATGACAGTGTTGATCAACTGACAAAGGACATACTATTCCTTACTAGTCCTATTTAGTCTGAAACACAAATTTTCTGAAAGTGTAAGAATGTCCTTTTGTTAGTTTTGTGAGTTTGATAGTCAAATAAATGATCAAACGATTCTAAACGACTCTATGATTATATAATAATGTATATTATATAATAATTACTAATATATATATTAGTATATATATAAAATAATATACATCAAAAAATAATATATATATATTATTTTTTAATGTATAGTATATACATTTCTTAATTAACCATGATTACATTTTAGATTGGACAACAGGTAGGAGTGCCTATACCCCAGCATGTTGGTATTATAAAGAAGGAATCTTGCTTACATGTATGCTCATGTACAGGGTTTAACTAGTGCTTGTTGTGTGTATTTGAGTATAAGGCATAAAGGTATAAAGGCATACATCTATTTTGCCAAGGCATTGAACTCATAAACAACAACAAAGCAAAGTAGGGCCTCTTCTCTTCCCTTGTGTCGTAGCTTGAATGTTATCCTCTTTTGTAAGTTACTTTGGATGCAAAGTTTGTCCTACGTTTAGTTTTTTACTAGCAACAATCAATCTATTCTTAAAGTGTGTGTGTGTGTGTGTATACATGCATGAGTAGACAACCTGGGCGAGTCTTCTTTCTGGTGGAATTTATTTCAGTGACAGTGGTATAAATTACATCGTTGACCTCACCATCAACTGTTAACAAAACACACACACATTTAATTAATTAAATGACTCAGTGTGCTGTCACTTCATGGCTATTACTGATATATTGCATTCTAACCTGGCGTGGGTGGGTTCCTTCTCTTTTTCCACACATAACACACTCCTATTGCCACACACACACACACAGCAGAATGACACCAAGTGACACACCAGCAGGTGACACAGAGTCTATGCAAAAAAGAAATGAATTAACTAATCAATGAATCATGAAGTGTGTGTGTAACTGATTACGTGTATATTTGTATATCTGTATATTTGAGGGTTAGAATGTGAGGAGTGGAGTTAACTCATTCATTTCCTATGTCTGTTATCATAAAGCCTGCCCCATGCTGGATAAGTGTCTCCTGGATTTTTGGTGATTTGGAAATGGGCTGCAATGGGCTCAACTCCAGAGACACTTACAAAGCAAAATTTAATTTGCCAGCAGGTTTATTTACATTTACCCAGGCTGTCAAAATAATTATATTATATTATATTATATTATATTATATTATATTATATTATATTATATTATATTATATTATATTATATTATATTATATTATTATAATAAATATCCCTATAAATATCAGCACTAGAACTGTATCCAAACCATAGGTATTGATTAAATAGTTTACCTTTAATGACTAGCTGAACATGCTGATGTCCAACTCTCTTCCCTGAGTTGATTTCATAGATCACCACTCTGTATGTTCCAGAGTCTCTGTTCTCTGCAGGGTTTATCATCAGGGTTCCGTTACCAGGAGCAAACTGCCACCTCTGATGGAATGATGAGGTGTTGAATTCATTATAGAACACAGTCTTGAATCCTTTGAATCTGACGATATTTTTATTCATAATGAACAACTTCAGATCATGTGCATTGGCTCTCTTCATTAGCTGGAGATTCACAGGTTGCCCTGTAGTCCCATAGCATGTAGTATTCAGAGTAGCATTGCACACTATTACTAAACCTGCAAATCAAAAAGAAATTTAGACCATAATACAGCAATATTTTCTACAATAAGTCTCGAGCAGTAATTTTGTTGTGATTCATGAAGTCATGATAATTTCTTAGATCTTGTAATCATATGTTACTTTTCACCATAACCTTTTCAGTTTCATGTAAGCTCCCTAAAACAAACTGAGATGCATCTTACCATGAGAAACTTTAATCAGACACAACAGTGCAAGAACAGACAGCATTTCTCTGGATGCAGAGTGCAGACTAAATGATGTTCACTCCAGCAACGTATCAGACACTGTACTGCACACAGCACTAAAGCGTGTCTATAATTTTGGGTGACCAGACTTATTTTCTACACCTGGGTTGCAAAAATACACCAATGCTGGTATAGTTTCTCTCAGCCACAGCTTCTGTCCCCCCAAAAACTATTTTAGTTGTCTCTTTCAATTGATTTCTTGATCAAAGGTATCTGTTCAGACAAAGACTACATCTGAACAACTTGTACTCCTATGCCTGTACTTTATGTAGCCTTATGCACTTTATGTAATGTATGTTTTTAGTGTGTTGTGTATTTATATGCAAAGGATCATCTGTCTGTATCTTTCTGTCTGACAGTTTATGTATTTCTTCCACATATAAAGGTCAATTTCGATTTCGATTTTCAATTGTCGTCAATACGCAGACACGCAAGACCGCACACAGACACGCACACCCTCTCCATCATGCTCTCCGAGGGCTGACGGATACCTCCCCAATTTTCAAACTATCTGTCGAAATGCAGATCCCACAGATAGAGGGAGTGTGTGATTGGTTGGCATGCTTTGTTTTGGGTTCTTGCTATCCACCATAGGTATAGTTGGCAACATGCTAGTTCACAGTGCAAGCTTTGTAAATAATCTCTGATGTTGTTTTGGATACAGTGGAAGGATTTCCCAATTACTGTGCCTATATTTCAATAAAGTTCTGAAATCAGTACTTTGTCAGCAGGCATTACTTTGTAGGCAGGTTTTTAAGAAGTTAACAAGCTAATAGAACAATTGGCTTGCTCGTAAATAAATAACATGAATAACTTGGCTATTGAGAAGTACTATGTCTCTATTAGAAACATTAACAAATGATAGAAAGACAAAGCCAAATGACTTTTTAATCACTGTATGAGGATGTGGGAAGACTAGTGCCACTCCAACCAGTGTCTGGAGACATGTCAACACGTCGGAGAACTATGAGAAGTAAACCTCTCTGTGAATACAACTGCATGTCTGTAATTATGGAGTAAGACGAGTATAAATAAGGCTTAGCTCTCAGACTATTTGTCTGACAGGCCTCAATTTTGGTTTGTGTCTTGCTAATGGCAAGAGTGAGCACAGTGCCAAGTTTAGTGTTGCTCGGACAAAAAATACAAAAGATATTGTGAGACATCCCGGGCGCTCTGTGAGTCTCCTGTATTTAGATAGTGGCTCCCCGACACCCATGAGTGATATTAAAAAAGTTAAGACTAATTTATACTTGTCCTACTCTGTAATTACCTATGTAACTGTAGTATGTTTCTTGAATAACAGTTTGAACAAGTGCCGTGTGGTGTTTAGTAGATGTGACCCCCTTCCCCTCACCACACACCCACACAGACAGACAGACACACACACAGACACACAAACACACACACACACAGACAGACAGACACACACACAGACACACAAACACACACACACACAGACAGACAGACACACACACAGACACACAAACACACACACACACAGACAGACAGACACACACACAGACACACAAACACACACACACACAGACAGACAGACACACACACAGACACACAAACACACACACACAGACAGACAGACACACACACAGACACACACACACACACACACAGACAGACAGACACACACACAGACACACAAACACACACACACACAGACAGACAGACACACACACAGACACACAAACACACACACACAGACAGACAGACACACACACAGACACACAAACACACACACACACAGACAGACAGACACACACACAGACACACAAACACACACACACACAGACAGACAGACACACACACAGACACACAAACACACACACACACACAGACAGACAGACACACACACAGACACACAATCACACACACACACAGACAGACAGACACACACACAGACACACAAACACACACACACACAGACAGACAGACACACACACAGACACACAAACACACACACACACAGACAGACAGACACACACAGACACACAAACACACACACACAGACAGACAGACACACACACAGACACACAAACACACACACACACAGACAGACAGACACACACACAGACACACAAACACACACACACACAGACAGACAGACACACACACAGACACACAAACACACACACACACAGACAGACAGACACACACACACACACACACACACACACACACACACACACACACAGACAGACAGACACACACACAGACACACACACACACACAGACAGACAGACACACACACACACACACACAAACACACACACACACAGACAGACAGACACACACACAGACACACAAACACACACACACACAGACAGACAGACACACACACAGACACACAAACACACACACACACAGACAGACACACACACACACAGACACACAAACACACACACACACAGACAGACAGACACACACACAGACACACAAACACACACAGACAGACAGACACACACACAGACACACAAACACACACACACACAGACAGACAGACACACACACACACAGAGCAACTGTTTTACTGTAACCATATCCTCACCACAGTTAGACTTCAGAGTCTGTGACTGTGCTATCATGGTACTCCAAAAACCAATGGCAATGCTTGTGAAGTCTGCTTCATATCTATGGTTGCCTTTTGCAGTGCAGTTAGTGGTGGGACAGACCAAATGCACTCTGGAATTTTGGGACTGTGTTCCATTACTCTCTCATTGCTGTGTCTAAGATGAAGTGATTTTACTGTGGGGGCTAACAGAGAATGTGAACAGCGGTATCAGAGGTGATATTTTGAAGTGAGGTATTGTGTTATGATTATTGTCATGAGTGATGGTGACATTAATGTTTTACACCAGCAGATGGGGCTAGAACGCAACAATCCCAAATGAGTATTGTCACCACAACCAAAGTTATACTCCCACATAGTAGTAGTAGCCTATATAATGCCTGGTGGTACTGTGATTGATATAAATATAATATACATTTGTTGTATATTATACAGAGAGTTGGGTGTAAAAAAAAGCAACTAAGCAATAGCTTGAAAAATTTATCTTTCTGGGAAACATCTGAGGCCCATACTTCACCTTGCAATGTCACTCAGACGTAGCACTGCATGTCAGATTTGCATTTTGGTCGGACTTCAGGTTATACTGCAGTGGTTAGACTGCAGAGTAGCAAGTCCATGGTGAAGAGAGCTCCGAGGCTGACCACATATGAGGGACAGGAAGGAAGGTGACTTGGCTGCAACCATGCACAGAGATGCAGTGGCGTGGAGTCTGGGCTATGAGGTGACAATGTGTGAATACCTCAATGCTGAACTCATGTAGTATAAATACACACATAGATAGATAGATATTATCAAATAGTGGCACCAGTTTTTAATGTATGTGACAGGCATGAATAATCCAGAAGAATATGGCTTTGGAGTAGGCATGGACTGGCTATTGTGGGTGGGCAATGCACATTTTTGGGCCAGGTCATAATTTAATCAAAAAAAGTATTTAATAAATATTTCAATTGGCTGTGAGAGAGACATGGGTTGATTTTCCTGATTGACATTGGGCTAGTCCAATGACATCTCTTGGTCCTCCCCTCCCTGCTTTGCCGCCCCTACCCTTCCCCTAGGTTATCAAATTTTGCCACTGGAGTTCAACTGGAGTTAAAACTGTCATTGTTATCTTCCATGTCGGCTAGTGCACTTTATTTTATTTTTTGAAACAACAAAATATGCGTATATATCCTCTGGTAGGCCTATGTCGTATACCTCTGCATATCGAAGAAATGATCATGATGGGCCACCATGACCCAAAATGTCAGGGCCATTTTTTGGTCCCAATCCAGCCCTGCCCTGAAGAATTGTTCTTCTAATACACATCATGCATTTCCTGAGGTGACTGCAAGTGACTTGCACTCACCTTAGCTTTACACAGTTTGGAACATTAGCCCTTCACTTCAAGTCTAAGCTGCTTAGCTACATGTCTTGGTAGCTCTGCTATTTCTGAATCAGATAGCTTTTCATTAGCTTAGCTGCTTTTTTGACCATGGTAGTGTCCCATAAGCAACATTTAGAATCATCGGAGCTCATGGCAGCAGAGCTTCCATCTGGGCCATAGATCAGTTATCTGTAATAAATTCAGCAAATGTGATGCATCTGTTGAATGAAAGAGGGGAGGTGTCAGCTTGATTAGAAAGTGTCCACATATGTGGATAACTGCAGTGTGTAACAATGTGAGCAGTGAGATCACCGTGGGCTTTGAAGAGAGCAATTTTTTAGGTGTGAGAGGTAAGATTGCCATGAGATTCTCAGTATAGCTCTGCCATGAGTTCCATGAAGGCATAGGCTTAAGTGGGTGTAAAGCCCCAGTTCCGTTAACATGTAGGTTAGGCTGCAAGAGTGATTTACAAACTTACATTTACACCCTTCAAACAGGAAGTGGCTTACTGAGTGTTCAGACTTTTTGTTCTTTTACAGATAAACGTGTTGCTTTCTCTTGTGAATTCTACGCTGCACAGAATTGAGTGGATGCTGAAGGCTTCTCCTGCTGTAGCTGGTAAAATGAAGGCTGGTGGCATATTGTTAATGCTCTTTATCGGAGTAGCAGAAGGTAAGATTTCTCATTGTGGCAGACACCTAGAAACGAGTATATTTTCTGAACTGAATTTGATGACAGCAAAGGGGGGAAAAATGAAAGAATCAGTTGGCATAACATGATTGTGGTACAGGACTTGGCTACAAAGGAAGATGAAAATGTTTCACTAGCTTTAAAGCATATCCATAATGTAAAATTGTTATTATTTTTATTATTATTATTATATATTTTCCTGATAGCAACTTGCTTCCGTGATAGTGTTCAGAAACCAAAGCATTTATCTTCAGACATAGTAAAATTATGTAGAAATTGCCTGGGAGTATGAAGAGAAACATATTTGCATGAACATTACTATGATCATATTTCCTCGACATTTGTTTTGTTATTTTATGAATTAGATTATATTGTAAATGGTATTTGAAACATGCTTTGGCTACTTATATTAATCTCAAAATTCTGTTGAGTAAATACATTTTGTAGGCTTACATTTAATTTTGATATTAAAAATGGCTAGAATTAAGAAAAAAATTCCATGCCCTGGTTCCATGAGGTAATTGAAATGATGACCTTAGAGGTTGCTGATGTTTTCAGTTTCCATAACTTGATGTTCATAAACCACTGGTGCAAAATAGCAAATCCGATCTTGCAGGTCAGTGCATGACAACTGCAAATTTGATCTGCAACTTGGCAGAGTCTGTTGCTATCTGCATTTCTTGACTGAACAAATCCAGGCACTAATTACATAGGCAAAGACTTAGGTCTCACGTTCCACTGCCAGGTTTTAAATTGAAAAAAAAAACCAGGACAATGAAACCAGGACAACCTGCAAGGCCTAGGTGCTAACCATCAAGTGAGCACCACTAACATTCATGCCTCAAACAAAAAAGTGTGACAGGCAAACAGGTCAACAAACGTTAGCCTGGGTGACAATAGATGTTCGAGGTATTGTGGAATATAGGGGTTGATTTTGCAAATTTTCCCTAACGATTTAGTGCAAAAAGCAATGCTACAACACATTATTAAACAAACCTGTATCACAAGTGTCAACATCCTCTCTCATTTCAATGAAAATGCCACCTTTTGACAGAATAATTTAGCAGATTGTTGCATTTTGCAGGTTTAATATCTATACATAAAAGGTCACATTGAGTTACTTTGTGCTGAATGCCATGCCATGGTGTGTCAGAGGAAGTTAATGAAATAATACCTTCACACAGTCAATATACTGCAGCATTTTAACAGGCAAACCAAAAGATAATATCATTTGCACTTATCATGATAACTGGATTTCACATCCTTTCATACTGTTTCACACTGGGTCAGCTGGTTCAATGATGATAAAATATCATCATTAGTATTAACTGTTGTCTGCAAGATGAGATTTAACAATGTGTGCATCAAGCATTTTTGGGATAAAAGTTACATTTTGATTAAATCCACTATGATTAGAACTTGGATGGCCAAAATCCTATATCTTTGAAAATTGAGATGAAATGCATACAATGATAGCTCTACTTTGGAACAGGGCTGATGGACCCACTGTGGATGTCCTTCAACCTGTTGTGAGCTAATTGTAACAGATTGGTATGGTGCTGCTCAACATGCTTGTAATGAGGCTCCTTCAGTAGATTGTTATGGGGTTCATCTACTGGCTTGCTATGAGGTTCTTACAGTGGGTACCTTTAGCTCACTGTGATATGTTTCTGGGTTTGACCCTGACAGCTTCTGAAGGACCTCAATGTGTAGATGTTGAACATTGTATGCATTTTTTTCCATTAACATGTTTTTTGCTATAAATTAAGCCAGACCATAAAGTCTCAGGCCTAAAACCTTTTTTTTTTTAAATGTGTCAACCACACAATAGTTACTGATGTGATGTGATCAGTTGCACATTTGCAAAGAACAGCGTTTGAATGGTTTAAATAACTGGAGTGTAATTAGAAGCCTAAAACCCATCTAATCATATTAAATCCAATGCATATGTCTGGACTCCAAATTTACAGGAACATTTCGAGTGGAAAGCTGTGATGTGATTCATAAGACTGCTTGTTATGGGACACTGAACCAGACCATGCATCTACAAATGTTACAGGATGCAAAGACATTTGATATAGCAATATATCACAATGGCAATAAGATTTTCTATTTAAGATCCAAGACAACCAGAGTTTTTAACGTAGATTCAGCAACCAAGAAAAGATTGCAGTTTATCCCCAAGGATGATATTCTGGAAATAAGGTCATTGCAGAATACTGACTCTGGATTCTACCGTGTAAATTACCATGATAAGGAGGGGAAAAACATGTTGGATAAAAGTATTCAACTAGTAATTGAAGGTAAAATCTAATCTTATCTAATTTAATAATACCCATATTGGGTCCCATAGTTATATAAATACCCATAATAATATATAATATTTTATACTTCTTGATCATATTATAATTATGACCCAGTGACTAAACTAACTGTAACTGTAAGTATTGTTTAACAACATGTTAAACATGCATGTTGTAGCCTAGCCAAGTCTTGTTTGTGCTGTATTAAACACAAATTAATGAGACACATGTGAGGACTAATGCTCAGTCGTGTAAACACTGTTTTCTGTGTGTTCCATGAGTCTAAAAATATCCTCTCTGTCCAGCTCCCGTGGACACCCCAGTGCTTACCGACCTGTGTGAGAACGAGTTCAGAACTGTGAACTGTTCCTCCAGTGGAGACAATCCTCAGTACAGCTGGTTTCTGGATGGGAGGCCTCTGGTAAAGGCTGATGTTCTCAGTGCAGATAATAAGACTCTTGAGCTGAGATGGAATGTGACTGGTGAACTAACATGTTCCGTCAGGAACCATGTCAGCAGAGGAAACTCAACTAAGCAGCTTGAATCCTGCTATGGTGAAGGTTTATCGTATCTTTCATCTTTATTTTAGGCTCTATCTTTTTAGTAAATGGGGATAAACAGGGGGCTTGGAGAACAGACACCCAGAAACATCCATCAGAATATTCCATCCCATTTTTAATTACTCTGTTGATCTTAAAATGTGGCTTGTGTTATACTTTAATAGGGAAGAGCTGTTATTATTCCTTTCAATTAATTAATTCTTTGATCGATAATGTATTTTAGATTAATCATACATGTTGTTAGGGTATAAATTGCAGAGACAAGTCATTCAACGAAAATATGAAGAAGTTCATATGTTTACCACACATAATTTTTTTCCAGTTTCTATGTAGAATGTAAAAAAATAATAAATAAAACTCTAATAAAAATCTAATAAAAACAAACTTATATGGGAGCTCTCTCGTGTGAGAACCTGTACTACTGTCTTTGATCCTGCACGTAATAAAATGGGACATGCGTGATTTAACTTTGCTATTTATATGTAGAATGTATTGTTTGTTTATTTATGCAGAGACCCAAACCACACCAGTGACTGACAGTCAAGCCAAGGCAGAGTCCATGACCAGCAGCCCTCCCTCCTCCCTCAGTGGGGTCATTATAGAAGACAAAATGCATTGGATTTACTGTGAGTTCACCTTCAATTAGCAGTCTTACTGGACATATTAGATTCTTCCTCTGCCATTTCATGAATGGATTACTAGGTACCTATTATACCTGAAAGCTTTGAAGTGACAGCAAATGTGCATGGTGCTCCTGAAAGTTAAATGGAATGATGACAATTCCAAGTTAATGTGTTGAACAATTAGGCACTAAATTAAAATGTACATATCTGCACCATATCATAAATGGCTTTGAGAAAAAAGTGCATGTTCAGTTAGGTAGTGTTATGCATGTATGCATGGCCAAAGATGTGAATTTGTCTTTATTGTCCACAGATTATGTCATACCTGTGTCTGGATTTCTTTTGGTTCTTATTTTTCTGACTGTGATAATATGCGTATGCAGAAAAAGGAAGACGACCCAGTCAACAAATACTCCCACAACAGGTAGGAAACCAGAAAAGAAAGCAGTCAACCTATATTGCCTGACCAACATGTGCTTAACATCTAACATCTACCCTTTGTTCACCCTTTTTTAGGCCTCTCTGTTGTTAATTACTCAGACTGATCAGAATAAAATTCTGTCAAATGACAGAAAGGCTCAAGAAGGCCAACAGTCACATACTGTGGATATATGCTAAAGTCTGGAACAAAATGTTTTACATATATTTTTTTTTAGCTTTTTTGATGGACAAAACCCCAAAAAAGAGTCAATTTTCACTGCTAGTGATGAAATGCGTCATTTTTTCTCCGTCCATGGTCTTGTTCTTACTGTTTCCACTAGCCCTGTGCATTTACATTTCCATGCTGTGACTGATTTTGTTTCCACTGTCTCTACACCATCACTGTCTGTGCTGTCATTCTTTCCCTTTGTGCTTTCATAGGGCCCATAGGGCCAGGGGTGCAGATTCAGATTGACCTCGATCCGTCCCCCCCAGTTACAGGGCAAACCAATATATATAGGTTTGATATATATAATAACTCAGACTCCTGTTTTAGGGTCTAAAATGTTTTATTTAACATACCTTACATGAAAACCTGGATATGCTTCGTGTGCGTGATAATAATGTGTCAACTTTTAATTTCCATATGTAGCAAGAAATACAATCCACGTTCAGATAGCCTAATATCTTAGATTTTGCTTCATCTTAAAGTGGCAGTGCCTTTTTACAGCATAACGTACAGTAATCAGTATTTTCTTTCAAACATAATTATTCGAACGTGGCCTAGGCTACAAAGTAGGCCTGACAGTGTATAGGCCTATAGTATTTCAATTAATTTTCAGCCTAGATACATATGCTACATAAATAAATGACAATACAGACATTCGGAATTGATCTTGATTACTCTCAAAACACTTTTCTTTTTTTGGCATATATTTTTTCTCAAAGAATTAGTATGCTAAAAATCAGTAAATAAAACATTTTTGCATAAGGCATGAAGTTTTGGTTGGTGATTGGCATACTAACAAATGACAGATTTGGGTAGTGTTCATCAGGTAGGCCTTAGCAGACGGTGTTCATTGCGTTTTGGCTTTGAATAGGTATCATGAATATGTTTATTTTTAGTGAAAACCATTGGCCCAAATTACACAAAATGGGGGGGAGTGGGGGTGCTGACAGCTTTGACCCCCCAGTTCAAAAATCCTATCTGCGCCCCTGCATAGGGCCCATATCATTAGTTTCCAGTGCCTGTATATTGTTATCTTTGTCTGTCCACAAGCCAACCATTATATGATTAGTCAGTTGGTGCATCACAATTCAGAGAGAGGTCTTTCACCGGACTCTTTTACACATACATTTGTCCATTTTCAGGATGGAAATGTTAGGATTAATCTTTCATACCAGTGAATGAATGTAGACAGTCTTGTTGTTCTGAACTGAAATAAAAATGAAGTGTTTGAGGTCCACCAGAAGTGTGGGTTTGCTTTGTATTATGTTTCACAGACTACTGCTAGTTTGATATTTCTTTTTTCTTAGTCTTTGTTGTGTTGGTGGAGATAAAAGTTTAGGCTCAGTGCAAAGTGTCTGTGTGTGTGTGTCTGTGCGTGCGCACGCTCCAATCCAGTATCAAAGTGAAACCAAATGAGTCTTGAAGACCTCATTGCCCCCTCCTGGAGAATGAAGGTAAAAGCTAGCTGCATGTGTAGAATGTAAACTTCCCTCCCGAGTCCTGATACTTTTTTTACTGTACTTTTTACAGCTGATAATTACAGACTACTCAGAATAAATTGATTAAAATTACAGAATGTAAAAAGAAGAAGGCTGGCAGATGTCCTCTGTAAGGAAACAGGACTTCTTCAGTTCAGAAGTCAGTAATTCCGTCTTTATTCCAAGAAAAGGTAGTAACATAGCATACAAAGAGACTATGAGAACACCGGTGTCTGAGTGAACAATAATCAACTGAGGTTCCCAACCATATATACCATGTCACCAATAGTTAACAATGAGGTGGCTAATTACAATATCCTTATAATTTCCTTATAATCCTCAATATCCTGATAATTTTGTCTGGCTTCAGGTGTGACCTGGTGGTGGTTAGGTGATCACCTCCTGCCTGTAGACATGCTAATTCACTACCGGTAGTCGTCTGGCTATGATGGTCCACGTTGAGTCACCTTTTGTTACCCCCATTCTAATATTAATGGCTGTTATCTGCCTTCCCCTCTCCAGGTTCAGACACACAGCTAATCTCATTTGGAGTTGATCTTGAAAACACACACACTGTTGGGTTAGGGTCTCTTTGTTGCAGGTCCTCTTTGTCGCAGGTCAGACTTGGGGCAAACCAGACTTGTAGTCTAACCAGATTCTCATCTCTTTCACTCTTTCACCATAACTTTGTGCTTTCGAGATCACCCCAGATTTGGTAATACCATGAAACTCATGATTTGGCAGTTAGAAGGTAATCCCACCGACACCATCACTGCCAGAGAGACCGTTGTAGAGTCAGCTTTGAAGTAGTGGCGATCTGGCGTTTTAGAATGTAACATAGACAGCAAAGTAACAGACTCTGGTACACAACAAGGACAATACAAATACACACAGCCACCTTGAACGAAATTTCCCAGAGCCATCCAGAAGACACTATCCCCATGTCCCCATCATGCATTTGTCTTGTCTTTCTGTTCTAGTCCTTTTTGCATTTTCATCAGATGGATATCATTTCTCTGCATCAGGGCTTCATATTTGACAGAAGCAAATTGTGCACAATATAATTCCTTGTGGACGGTATTGAAAGTGTCTCTGTAACAACAGTTAATCATGGACAATGTTGAAGCAATGGTGTAAATGTCTTTTACAGTCTTTTGCTCTTCCTTTAATCCTTCCTGGAGGTATACATCCATTTGGGAAACTTGTTGGCCCACTAGAGCCTTTAGTTTAAGTTAATTTAAGTTCTCGGTCCGTTACCCAATTTGACACTCCCAGTCCTGTCCCAGTGGCCCCGAGTACGCTGTCCACAAGTCCAAGCAATCTTCGTCCTGTTGAAGCTCTCTTTGGACGGCCTACTGGTTTGTCGGTCATGAAACTGGAGGCCACAGCTCCGTGGTATCTTACACTGAAAAAAAAAAAACTGTTGTTTTTACAGGAAAACACTGGCAGCTGGGGTTACCAGAGAATTCCTGTAAAAAATACAGCATCACAGTAGATCACTTTACTGACAAAACCTGTAAATTGATTTACAGTGAATGACATCACGGCTGAAATCACATTAAAATACTGTCAAGCCCGCAAAAAAGAGAGGTTGATTTTGCATAAAGGTATTGTGTATACATCAGCCACTTTCCTGTATTTCTTACTAGTAATAATTGTTTGTTGTGCATCAATAAATGGTAAAATAAACAGGTAAGTGTGTTACAAAAAACTAACAGTAAATCTTTGCATAATATGCTTTATTTTTATGTTTTAATAATCAATTTATAATGTAAAATTTACTGACAGAGTTGTTGAGTGATCACTACTATCTTCAGAAAGGATAAGAAAAATATCCCTTTTGAAAACTTTATTTAACTGCCATTGCCGATAATATTTTGCAATGTATAGAACATGCTACATGCAATAGTTTTTTTTATTTTTTTTACCTTTGAACCCACAAAGGTAAACCTGAACCCACACTGAAATACAAGACGATTAGCCTCTTTACAGCTGGACATTTGTCATTTTAACTAAGTGTAAGGGCCATATCCAAATAAAATCTAATACTAATACAACAACCAAATAAAATCTAATATCTTTCAATGGTGAATGTGCAACTATTACAAACAAAAAACCTTTTCCCAAACCAGTCCACAGAAAGAGTCCATTGTTAATTTACACGCCACTCGTGGTCCGAGATGTCCTGTATCAGGGTGAGGACTCCAGGGTTCACGATCAGGTAACACTTTGAGTTTTTCTCCACTTTGGTCCCCTTTTCTGGGTTTATTGAGAAAAGGCACCTGTAGAATAAAATCATATTAACATATGCTTGCCTGTTTGCTCAGTTTAAAATCCCCACCTCAGCACTGCCACCCACACAGACCAAAATCAACCCCCCTCACCGCTCGCTCAATCTCACAAACGTTTGCCCCATCCCCACCTCAGTACTGCTCCCCACACACAGATCACCAACCCACCCTCACCCTCCTGCTCGCTCAATCCTACAAGTTTGCCCTATCCCCACATCAGCACTGCCCCCCACATACAGACCACTGCCTCCTACACACAGACCAAAATCAACCCCCTCCCCTTATAGGGGTGTGCAAAAAAAAAAAACATCAAAAAAATCGTCATGGCAATGCATCCCGATACTGTCATGACTACATTGATTCCTGACTACAAAAAACGATTATTAATAAAATTAATTAAAAAACATTGCTTGAACTGTTTGCGACCATCAGCCAAAAACAAATGCAATTTCCAGTCCTGTAGATGTCGACGTATGGACGCTCGCTGCCTTGATATTAGTCTACTCACGTTTGGTGCTGTTCATCTGGAGATGGGAAAGTAACTCTTATAAGAGAGATCCATCCTGATCATACACAGCGACTGGTAATTACACAGTGCATGCAAAGCAAGTTTAAAAAAGTGCACTGAGAACTTGACATATCCCTCACTAATGCCCCCCCTTGCCCCATACACACTTGCATGCCTCTGCCACTGGATGTCAATAGAGGCCCCCCACCCCCCAGCCAACTGCATCATATACACTCCCCCCCCCCACCAATTTCACTGCATGTCCTACTCTACCCAGTATGTCTACGCATGTGACAATAAACCATCCTTGTATCCTCATACAAGGCAGAGAACTCAGTCAGATTTTAAGTCCCAGAGTGATTGTCCGATCCAGACTGTATCTTGCTGCAGAAAAGCAGGACTGTCCTATGAACAAATGATCTGTTATACTAGTAAGCACTGCACTCATATTCTGGCAAATTCTAATTAAGCAATGTGATTAAAAAGGACATTTCAAGTAGACTTACCACAGACAATAAGAGCAGGCGTCAGAGGGACTTGCTCCAATTGGACCTCTTCTGCCAGACAGGTATCATCCACATAGCAGAACAAGGGCTCTTCCTTCTCATCAAAGTAACTAAGTAGACGGAGGAGCATCTCCTGAACATCCTTGGAGCAGCCACTCTCCTGTCCCCGGATCCTCTGAATTCTTGCATAAGTCTCCAGCAACTTCTTGTTCTTGTGGACACACACTGTGGTGAAGTAGTTGAGAAGTCTTTGCCCCTTTAAGTCCAAATTTCTTGAGAAACTTTCTCTGAGATCAACGCTGGTAAGTTCCCTGAAATGGACTGACAATCCTCAAATCCTCAAACAAAAATGGCCATTCGTCTTTAAGCCACTTGACACTTTTCCCCTGATTTATATGTTGCCGCTGTGTGTAATATGTTGACTCCATGACTTTTTATCTCATCTGGGGTGCCATTAGATTGTTGGAACATCATCTTCAGTTTTTCCAATTTTTGTTGCTGGCTCTCCTGTGTTTCTTCAAGGGGCAGAAATTTCAAATTCCATTTCACACATCCGTAAGTGTCTTGCATTGCTGCTCTCTCTTGGCATTTCGTCTGTCTGGTCTGATTCGTCAGTCTGAAGTCTTCGTTTCCTCAATTTGGGTGTTGCAGTGCGCCTCACATTCTCAATTCTGTTTAGCAGCTGCTTCACAAGGGAATGATAGCCTGCCCCAACAACATCACCCTCTATTACATCTTGTAATGACTGGGGGTACTTTCCCACCAATTTCTTTGCAACAACAGTTGCATGTTTTTTACATACATGAGGGCTTTTTTCTATCATCTCTCCCACAACAATCCGGACCATCTGCCTCCTCAGCTTTGGACCTGGCCTCTTTCCTCTCCCCAAATAATGCATCAACTCCTCAGGAAACTTATGGAAAGGAACTTCAAAGTCGTCCCACTCTACATCAAGTCCTGGGCTGGAGGCAACTGATGATGAACTTCGGGGAGATGACAGTGATTGGGATGGTGAGGCTTCCACAGAAAGTGAGCTGGTCTCAGAAAAATAAAATGACAGATTAAGAATTCTCAGTATACAATATAACAGTATACAAGATGCATGTATGCTTTTGATTTTGAAGACATTACATATTTATTAAGTCGATTGGACAGTTTTTTTTACTTACATTTCTGTTTCCAAACAGAAAGAAGCTTTCTGGCTTGTATAGGTCTTAATACAGTCATCAAATCAGCCTCTGTTACAAAATGTAGATCACCACATGTCTCCACTCCAATGGATTGCAAGTGTTCTTGTAGGATGCCTTTATTTTCAGTTGACAGTTATGGTAGGCCTTCCATGATGGCAGTATCTAGGTCACTCATATCTGCACTAAAGAAGAAATGCCACCTTTAACAGAACAGAAAATATATACAGAACATGCATGTAACAGAACAGGGACATGCAACTTGTAACCATGGGGCATACCGTTATACAATATAAATGTCAAGCTATTTACAGTATGGATATTACTATTATGCAGCCATGTTTTTTGAAGATTATTGAAAAGACATTGGTGCTGTATAGTTAAATCCAAGTATGAACGTACATTCACATAATTTGCTGAATTCAGTTTCACCCCTTCTTTGACAAAAAAGGTGCAACTAAGGTGCTGCCGACGGCGCCCTCCCACAACACCACCACCAACTCCACCACCGCCCTGCTGACGTATGAAGCAGCAAAGAAGGGGTGAAACTGAATTCAGCAAATTGTGTAAAATTTTTAGAGACACATTTCATGTCACTAAAAAGTAAAGTAAAAGTAAGTCCAAAAACTTTGAAAAACAACATGTTCATACAAGACAACTATGTTCATACAAGACAACGTTCCATCTCACACTACAAGGAGCCAGATGGCAGTACAGAAGTAAGGAGTTGGAACTTCGTACTCAGCAAGGTATGTCTGATGTAGACTGGCTCGATGGATTCAAGATTAGTAAAGGATTTGAAGTCTATGGGAAGAATGTAAAGTTTGAAACAACATGGTTATAGGTTCATATTTGAAGTTATCCACCCATTTTTCCACTTTAATTCCCTAATATTTTCATAGCACTTTGAAATTTGGCATTTAATCATACATTCATACTTGGATGTAACCACACAAAGCAGAAGGCAACAGCACCAATATCTTTTCAATAATCTTCAAAAAACATGATTGTATAATAGCAATATCCACACTGTACAGTGACAAGTGAGCATGCAAAGGATCATTTTTCCACAATACTGTGTTTCAGTGGAATGACTTGGTATCCATCCACAATGTATGATACCAAAGGATAAAAATCAGGAAGGTCATTGATATTAACACACTTTAATCCAAGACTGTCCTTTGTCACAGAATACAGATGGTATTCTGAGAGAAAGGTGCCTTTGTGGATATCCATCAACACATACACAAATGTGTCATTTTGAATTAAGATGAGTATAAGTTCACCAAACTCTATATACTCATCATTTCTGTACACAAGAAACTGTCCTTTTTTATACGCAGTGCCCTTGTACTGCATGTTTGTAGCAACTGTGGTGTTGCTTTCTGAGCAGTGTTTGACAAATGTTTTTGAAGTGTTTTAGGCGTCTGGCACATCGTTTGAAATAACTGTGCTTACTTTCGAATCTAAGTGTCCACAACCTCACCAAAGGGCCAAATTTCAGCAACAGTGCTGAATAGTGACACAGAAAGTGGTGCTTGGGTTTTATCTGAATTTCAGGAAACAACATCTTTCTTAACTCCAAATATTCCTTAATCAAAACGTCAAGATATGCTATCTGGGACAAGGAAATTTTCTGAGCACAAATAAGATCAACAATGTCTTTCAGGTGGAGAGCCAATTGCCAAACCTCATCCTCATGGTTCTGAATTGTCACCAATCAACACTGGAAGCAATCTCAAAAGGTTCCAGTTTTGGCTTGCCCTGATAATTTCGCACCATCAGGATTAACAGTGCAAGGCTTTGTGAGTGCTTCAGAACCTTTATACTTAAACTGCTTGATGCGCCTGTTTAATAGAGAGTATGCAAACCACCTTTTCTTTTTCATCATGTTCTTCAGGTACAGTGCTAGATCATTTGACAGGACTCCTTCAAAAAGGTCATGACCTAAACAAGGCGGGAGTCCAGGCTGGGATACGTGAAAAGACTCAAGGTTATTAAAGACAGAGTTTACCTTTATTCCCCTGATGTCTTGGACTTTGTCAGTGATGAGATCAGCAACAGCTGTGTCATATGTCTCTGAGTTCTCCATAAAGCCACCTATACAGTGAGAACCCAAGTTATCCCCGGCAATTCAATAAAGACCACCCTTTACTGTTTTTCCATCTAGAATTATTCCATCTGTCTCCAAGGATTTCAGATCGGTCAACAACTCTGAGAATACTTTGGCTGTTCCAAAATGCTTAAAGTCATTCTCAACACACAACAGGACTAAAAACATATTATCAGTATTTGAACGCAAATGAATGGGTAAATCTGCTAATGAAAGATACACTGCAAGAACTTTGTGCATTTTTTTTCGCAGAACCAAGGGGATTCACAATTTCAAATGAATCCTGATATAAAATCAGTTTGAGGCTTTCAGGGTTTTCCCTGAAGAACTGGTGACATTTGAAATTGTGTCCATCATATATATCAGTGAAAACCTCAGGATCAGGATCTCCAAACTGTTTTGACTGTGCATTCTTCCATAAATGTGACTGTAAAAAGCTCTTTAGGGTTTCTGCCAATGGTACGTAGTAAGCATATTTTTGTGGTTTTGTGGTTTGTGGATGGTTTCATCCATTCCCAATGCCACTTTTTTGGGTGCCGTGTATTTCAAAATCTTTGTGAATGTTTGATTCCTGGGGTATGTCGTTCTTAACTGCTCCCGATGACAGGCAGAGAACAAATCTGACTCTTTAATGAAATCACAGATTTTAGTGACTGCTTCATCTGATATGCTCATACTTCTTAGTGAAGAACTTACTTTATTTAATGTGTAGACTTGACCTAACTCGTGCACAATTTGCATTTCCTCAACAATGGTTTGTATAGTAGAGGCAGGAATAAGCACCTGGCCTTGCAGTTTAAGGTAAAAGTTTCTGAGATATAACCATCATTCTGTGGCATGTCATTGGCTGTACTCGCTGTTGGCATAGCTTCAAGTGTGTTTTCTGATTCATATGTGCTGGCAATGTCATTTCAGGGCTGAGGGCAATTTTCCCTGTACGTCATTAACAACGTCTGTGGAACATGTTTTATGCTTTCTACACATGTGAGAAGTAAAATACGACTTTTTTGTAAACACATGCTTACAACCTCTTGCTGGGCATGGTACAGGTCTGCCTTCTGCAATATGATCCTTCAAGTGAGACACTAACTCTTTCACTGTGTGAAAATGGCGGGTACATAATGAAACTGCACATTTCAAATTTGCAACAAGGGATTTAGGAGCTTGCAGTGCTGGTGCATTGTGCACTCGATAAAAATGTCCCTTGAAGGATGAGTAAGTGGTAAAGGTTTGACGACAGTTAGAGCCAACACATTTGAAAAGACACCGCGGCTCATTCCTGTGTATTCTGCAATGTAATACGTAGCCTTTTAATGTTTCCAATGTCTTTTTACAAAACACGCAAGTGATCATTTTTGTAGGACTGGATTGCCTGTGCTTTACATCTGAATTCAGTTACCAACCACTGAGGTAGGCTACCAGTCTTACTGGAAGCCTATTAGCAAAGATCCACTAGCTTACACCACGTGCTAGGCAACACATTTTTAGAAAACAATTGGTAAACGCAAAGCTTACCGTGCAAACTTTTAATTTTCCGAGTGAACAGCCACAGGTTCTTTAAAAACGGCCTATGCTCTGCATTTGAACTCACTTATCAACCACTGAGGTAAAAGTCTTACTTGTAAGCTACTAGCAAAGATCAACTAGCTTATTTCCCTCACGTCTGGAGTAGTAGCCTACAAGTGCAAGTAGTAAATGTATGAAGTTTACCGTGCAAACTTAACATTTTCCCTGTGAACAGCCACAGGTACTCTGGAAACTGTCTTAAATTCGTGAAAGTTCGTTCGTTTCTCCTCCAATCTTCTCTGCAGCGAAATGGCTCCCTCGAAATCACTGGTCAGCCACCTGCCGCGTGAACAAGCTCGTGCGTCTCCTGCTCGACCGGTCTTCCAATCAAAAACGATCTTCAGCTTAGAACAAAGAGGGCTACGCAGACAATAAGCGGCCTGCTTTGTATGGTGTGTGGTTAGATGAAATACTATTGTTATACTGTTATACAGTGAGGTGCTTGTTTAGCCTTTAGATTTTAATAGTCTATTGCCTAAATTAGATAGTCACTTATATACACAATATTATGGTTGGGACTGAATAGTGTTTCAAGTTTGCAATGTCCAGGCATCCTCTCAGGGCAATAAATTGATATGGCTATATGTATAGGACTATATTTGATTTGCAAAAATCAGGCTGCAGCATAAACTTCTAAAGTGACTTACATAGGCCTTTATTTATTTTATTTTATTTATTTATTTATTTATTTGAAACTGATAAAAACTATACTTTCTGCAGTAAGAGCATGTCAAATTAACACAACTGTTGTGTTATGAATGTTACAGTATTTCTCTGTTTTTGTTACCAATATCTGTAGCTTTAACAAAAACAATTGATTTAAACCACATATTATTGTTGTAAATCTAACAAAATATTCTGCTTAGCGGTTTACAAAAATTAACAGTGATTTGCACAAAAAATGCATGTTTGGGGTTTTACAGTGCTTTTCTGTATGCATTTAACATAGTTGTAATGTAAATTTCACAGTCATTTTTTACAGTGTTTTTACAGTTTTATAGAAGGTCCTTGTACATATCTGTTATTCCTACTCCTCTGCATCCTTCATCCACATCAGGAGACCAGGCTGTCAAGTTCACCAAGACAGGAACATGGATCCACTGGATGTTGATCAGTGCCCATCCAGAGTATGGTCTCATCAGTACTAGTACTGAGGTGCTGGTTGTTGGTGAGGACACTTCAGCAACCTTGCCATCAGAAGAAAAATCACCACGATCCATCGCCACATTTTCCCACTGTTTTTTTGGTTTGTTTTTTTCTAAAAAATAAAGGAACAAGAAAAACACAATTATCTGCCCCCCCCCCTTTTTTTTCACAAATTATCACACATATCTCCATAGCAGCCCTCATGTCATCTAGTTTTCTAGTTAATTCTTCGTAGGGAGATGCCTTATGGGCTGGTCTCCTTCTAGGGGCCCTACATTCTCTAGCAATGTGGCCCTCTCTGTTGCACGAGTAACACAACAACTTCATCAGGATGGAAGGGTAGTGGCCTCTCCTCCCTATCTCTGGGATGATATCCCTAATTTTTCCATGCCTTTCTCCACCATTTCAGAAAGGCTTTCTTCCCACAGCTGCTACGGGGTGGGGTTTCTTATTCCTGGCCTGATTAATGTAGTACTGTGTCATTTTGGCAACAATCTCCTCATAGTCTGACTGATAATTGACTAACATGTTAATAGCAGCACACATCTGGGGTTCACACTTTAAAGCAATTTTGTAAGCAATATCTTCTGCGGTCATGTATGGGGTACCGTTGTACATTCTGAATGCTTCAAGAACAATCTATTTGCGAATGCACAAGGATGTTCTCCCTTCTGCATTGTAATCTCGGCCAATTTCTCCTGACAGATCACTCCAATCGTTATGCACAGTAATGGAGTGAATGGGTGCCATCGGGTACACCGTAGTATCTGAGGGTTTGTCCTGACAATGATGATGGTTGCGGGCCTCAGCATAATCATCACAGTTATCACTTTCTGAGGCCACATCGACAGGACTACCCTGAGAAACACTATTTTTGTATGCCGATTTGGCTTCCTCTAACTCTTGTGAAGATTCCGCTACTGTTTTCTTAAGCATCTCGTTGTCATCTCTTCCTTCAATAATTGTCCTCTCTCAAATTTCAGCATGGTGTCATTGGCTTGGTAGCCTTTCACATTCTCTACTTCTACCTCAACACGGGGTAGGAGTATTTTGTTCTCTGTCTCAAGTTCTTGTATTCTCTTTTTCATAACTTTGCATTCAGCAAAAAGTCCTTGCAGAGCATTAGCAATCTTTCCTTTCTTGTGTTTAGGCATTTTAGGGAAAGTTTTTAAACCGGGTTCGTGCCCACTCGTAAAACTTGCTCTTTTCATTTTCTATCCCATCAAATATGCCGGGTGAGCCGTGTTTGCCAATGTATTTAACAGTGAGCTCCTCCATCTTACACTAACCAAACCAATATTCGTAACAATCTCTGAAACAATATTGTTCTCTAAAACAAACTATTCAACCGATTTCCTTCACTCTATTCCGCTAGGCTAGTCCTATATCGAATTATAACATAAGACTAAACCAACAGCTATCTTGTTACAATTTATTTTTATGCACGTTTTCTGCTTAGTCAATACTGCCACACTTCGTCGGGCTGACCTCACTTCTTCGGGTCATATTGAACACACACAATAGCAAACGTTGTAAATTATTTGGGCAAAATAATACCAGTTTATTTGGCCTGAAACAACTTGATTCAGTTACTTTAGAAACAAATCGTTGGCCATAACCACACTACGTCGGGTTCTTCCTTTTTAGTTTCAATTACTTTAGAAACAATTCATCGGCCGTAACCACACTACCTCGGGTTCTTCCTTTTTAGTTTCAATTACTTTAGAAACAATTCGTAGCTTGGGCCACACGTTTCAGTTACGTTAGAAACATCCCATACAATTCTGCCACCACAGTGCTTTGGGTTAATTCAGTTACTTTAGAATTTTTTTTAGCAGATTGCACAGGTCAGTCCCACAGCTAAACGCCTCCTACAATTTCTCTATTAAAACAATATCCTTCTCTAGGTTGTTGTAGCGTGCAGTTTCCTGAAAAGAATTAGGTTAGCAGATACTTACCAATCCCCTCTTTTTCAGAAAATGCACAATGGCTGGCTCGCCAATTTGTAAGGAAACAGGACTTCTTCAGTTCAGACACACAGCTAATCTCATTTGGAGTTGATCTTGAATACACACACACTGTTGGGTTAGGGTCTCTTTGTTGCAGGTCAGACTTGGGGCAAACCAGACTTGTAGTCTAACCAGATTCTCATCTCGCCAGACCTCCAAATCAAATCAATTCCTTCACCTCATACAGGAAACACATGCTGAAGTCTGGAACACAATGTATTGAATTACATTTTTAAAAAGCTTTTATGATGGTCAAAATAAAAAAGAGGCTATTTTTTTTATTGCCGGTAGTGAAATGTGTCACATTTCATTTCCTCATCCTGCCTCTGTTCACGGTCTTGTTCTCACAACCCTGTTTCCACTAGTCCCATGGATTTATAGTTCCATGCTGTAACTGTGACAAACTCATTTCCACTCTCTCATACTGATTTGCCTTGCTGCATGCTTGTCACATTTCTGGTGCCTATCATCTGTTTCCAGTACCTGTGTATTTTTAGTTTGGTCTTTCTACAAGCCAGCTGTGATACTACTAGTCATAGAGGGTTTTCATTGGACTCTAACACTTTGTTTTTTATTGAAACTTTTAGAAAAAAAAGCCTTGTTTTGCAGAGCTTGTAAGCTGCCAATGCATTTACGTCTCAATGCTTTCTGGGTAAAAAGTGACATGCCCTGGTTGGTGATGATTGATGGTGTCTACAGGCAGTAACAGCTTGATTGCTGCACCTTGATTAGATACAATGGCAATACAACAATTGCAGCTTCTGAGTGAAAGGATTTTCTGAACTTTTAAGAAAACCCAACACATTTTGAGTGTAAATCATGTGTATGTAGCTGATGCTTATGTCAATTGTGTAAAGTGTAGTGTTTATTGTGTGTGTGTGTGTTTGTGTCTGACCTCTGTGAGTACTTACTGAGTGGGTGTTTTTGCACATGCATATTGCCACAGTCAGACAAAGCACAAGAAATGCAGACCCAGGTATGAGATCTGTGAGGCATGAGACAATAGGGATAAGTTCACATCTCATCTGAACATCCACTTGTTTTTTCTCAAAGCCATTTACTGTAGGGTGCAGATATACATTTGAATTTAATGCTCAAGTAGTCAACACATTAACTTGGAATTATCTTTTCTCCATTTAACTTTCAGGAGCATAATGCAGGTTTACCATTCCGACATATACCGAGCATAAGAAGTCCTCAGAAATAACAAATAATAATAATAATAATAATAATAACAACAACAACAACTGGTGTTTATATAGCACCTTTCAAGCTACTGAAGGTTGCTTAACAAAATAAAAAAGTAGACAAGAGAGTTTCAAGACAGTTTCATAAGCCATTTCCACAGGGCTTCTATTTTAACATTCCTTATATTATCTTAACATAGCAGAAATCATTTGGGAATGAAATAGAATGTGTTAATGCTTATTAACCTGTTTATGAAATCACATAAGATTGCAATATGTCCACTATGCAGCAAGTCTGCTAAATGAATGTGAACTCACAGATGATCTTCCATGATGATCCCACCAAGGGAGAAGGGAGGGCTGGTGGATTCGGTCTTGACTTTACTGTCAGTCACTGGCACATTTTGGGTCTCTGCGCAAACAAACAAAATTAGTCATGTCTACATTCTCCACGAACTTAAAGGAGAAATCTGGTGAGAATCAGTCAAAAACCCTGTTGTTCAAGGTAACTGAATGCTGCCTGTAGCAATGAACCAGAATTTTTTTGTGCAACATAAACCGAACAACGAACCAAATCAAATGTCAAATTTTCTCGTTCTTTTTCCTACTGAGCACTTGGTGACCTCAAACATCAGGGCTATGGATTGAATCACACCGGATTTCTCCTTTCAGTCTGTCAGGAAAACAGAATGAGTCGAACCCAAAAGCGTCACGTTAAGAAAGTTTATTTAGGGAACGGGGGTAAGGAGTGTGTGGGTGCTCTTCTAGAAGCGAGTAGGCAGTACGGAGCAGGAGAGCAACACGTAGTCCGAGGGCTGGCAGAGATCGTTACCGGGGCAGGAGAGCAGAACGTAGTCCGAGGGCTGGCCGAGGTGGTTACCGGGGCAGAAGAGCAGAACGTAGTCCGAGGGCTGGCAGAGATCGTTACCGGGGCAGGAGAGCAGAACGTAGTCCGAGGGCTGGCCGAGGTCGTTACCGGGGCAGAAGAGCAGAACGTAGTCCGAGGGCTGGCCGAGGTGGTTACCGGGGCAGGAGAGCAGTGCGGTGGTCAATCGGTCTGAGGTCGTCAACGAGAAGCAGACAGGCAGAATACAGAAAACAGAGGACGGGGCAGGCAGGGAGACAGGACGGGAAACACCGGAACAGACTGATGACAGACACAGGATCTTCGGGAACATAAACGGGAGTCAGGGTCTTAAGATGCTTGCCTTGCGTGAGTTGCAGTAGGTTCGCGGACGGTCTGACGGGGAACACTGGGAGACAAGGGATTAAATAGACAGCAGGACAACAAACAACGAGCCACAGGTGGAAGTAATGATTGCAACAGATAGGTGTGAATGAGTGGGAGGGGCAAGTGATTAGAGAGAGAGGGAGATACTACCCGACAGTCATGACACAGTCATGCACGTCAAAAAATTTAATGAGAAACAACAACAGCTCTGATAGTTCTTCCCTGATCAAATTAAATACAAAACACATCTTATTAGAGAGAGAGAAAGATTAACAGAGAATTTCCAGTCTTGTGGCTAAAAAGAGATGGAATATCCTTTTGATGTTCCTAGGTGTCTATTTTCCAAGCCTCATGTTTACCTATTTCCTAAAATGATAAAACCTCAAAGTTGAATACCATCTCACCATAGCAAGAATCAAGCTGCTTAGTTGAGTTTCCGCTGCTGACTTGGTTCCTGGTGGTAAATGTTAGTTCTCCAGTCACATTGTGTCTCAGCTTAAGGGTGTCTTTATCTGCATTGGAGACAGTATCAGCTTCCCACAGAGGCTCTCCATTCAGAGAACAGCTGTACTGAGAACTTCAGTCTCCAGTGGACGAATAGTTCACAGTCCTGTACACACAGGTCGGTAAGCACTGGTGTGTCCACAGGAGCTGGACAGAGGGGTTATTTTTACTCATGTAACACACAGAGACAGGGTCAGACTGGGAACAAACTTTGGTTCTGGCAATTTTGGTCTTTACCGGCCTCAATTTCACCAATGACGTGGCAATATAAGACAACTCATGACTAATATTAACATAGCAGTGCTAGGTGGTTGCTTGGTATATGGAGTTCAAAGATTATGTTTCATAAATTCCTCACTCCTGGAGATTGCCACATGCTACATGCCACAGCACGTATGCTTATATATATAAATAAACGTAGTCTATCTAGATGTCACCCAGGCTACTATATGGGATATATTGGAAAGCCCAGACTGCCAGTCAACTGAATAGCAGGATCTAGAAGTGTCTAGATTTTGGATCTCCATCTTAAGTGGGTTTGATGTGTGTTATGTTTCACAGACTACTGGATTGATATTTCTTTTTTATTAGTCTTTTTGTTGTGTCATACAAGGGGAGATAAGCGTTTAGGCTCAGTACAAAGCTCTGTCCTGTGTGTGTGTGTGTGTGTGTGTGTGTGTGAAAGAGAGAGAGAGAGAGAGTGAATTCTAATTTGGTATCAGCAGGGCTCTCAAGTGTTATGCATTGAGCTCTTTTCGGTCTGTTGTCAAGCACTCTCACTACACATTGTATTTGTCATGCGGAAAAACAATTTATAGGCTAATATGCCACAGTACCCAGTATTTCTCTGGCTGTAGCACCGTAGTGCAGGCACTATGAAACAAGTGCGTCTCCCCAGAGTTCAGACGAACCTGTCAATTACCAGCCACTCAAATACACAATACAAATACACACAATAGCCAATCAGAAAACAGCAGTAGGCTATTATATCTGGGTAAAATAAAACACAACAACCAATGAAAAAGACCTATTTACGTGTGATTTTGCTTCAAACAAAAATTTTGCTCACCCCTTCCATAGGAGCACTTTGAGCACAGGGTAAGTCATCTCGTTTTAATGTTACAATGTTGTAAATGTTGCCCAGATAATTAGCATCAGTTTGTCAATGCTGAGTGTCTGTAGCCTAAAGTTAGTTTTACAGCCTGTTCACTGACTCACACCTTTGACTCACTGACCTTTGACACCTGTTCAGAACAAGCAGTCCAGGCCTAGTCACATTATAATCACCTCTCTCTCCAAATAGGACAAATAATTTTATTGGCACTAAATAAATTAAAGTGTATTACATCTTGTGCATCATTGTATCTGTCTTTCAAAGATGTCAGGAAAAAAATGCACTTTGCACAAGCATCTATTCATTTGCCTTGAGTGGAAAGCCCCCTAAAAAGACTACACCAAATTATAAAAGAGTCCAAAAATGCAACAAACACCTGCAATAAAATATTGTCATAATCTCTCTCTCTCTCTCTGTCTCTCTCTCTCACTCACACACACACAAACACACACATAAACACACAGAGAAATTGAATAAATACTTTGTATTTGGTTAAATTATCATGTTAGGGAGGTGGAATGTCACTCTTGCCTGTCTTCATAACTCAGTGAAACAAGCTGATAAAGTGAAACAAGCTGAGTCTTGAAATCCTTCATCTCCCCCTCCTGGAGAATGCAAGTAAAAGCACATGATGGTGAAGTACCATCTCTGAGCACGTGATGTGGGAAAGATGCTCCCCACAACATGTGAAGAATGTGTTCTCAACCCTTACCAGCTGCTTCAATCACATGGGCCTCAGATCTTCACAGAGGGAACTGAAATACAAGGATGTTGCTTTTCTACTCTTCTTTAGTTCTGTCACTTTAGCTTTTAGCTAAAAGACACAAAATGAGACAAGCTTATCACTGCTAGTAATTAGTAGTTCCTGTTATGACAGCTCGCATGTCGGTGGACTGAAGTAGTGTATTTAGTCTTGACAGTAATGTTCTGCTGCTTCACTGAGTGAAGATAGCTGGAGTTATTCAACAGGCTTGACTCTGCTGCTCCTCACTTACCTCCTCATTTCTTGTATGCGTATACATGTTTGTGTGTATATGTAGATGGGAAAGCATTGGTTTGTTGGTTTGTTGGTGTGTGTGTGTGTGTGTATGTGTGTGTGTGTGCGTGATACAGTGCATAATTTAAAGCCTCTTAAACAAAAAAATCTAGTGTGAATCAAACGATAGCCCTGTTGTCCGAGGTCACCGACTGCTGTCTGTAGGAAAAAAGAACCAGAAGATTGAGAAGGGTCTAACTGCAGAGCCGCAAAGCCAGCTACAGTACTATGTCATGTTACAGTTCATTGTATGCATAAATCCAAAATTACAAAATTGCTGCGGTGAATTTGCTGCTGTAAAGTTGTGGCTAGGAGCTCTACGGTTAGAAATTTTTGAGAAAATTTGATACAACATAGACCAAATACAACACCTGCAGATAACTGAATGGGGCATAGAAACATGAAACTGAAAGTTTCTGTTGATCATTTGGTTATATGTTTGTTATATAAAATTTTCTTATTCTTTCTTGCACCAACAGCACTTGGTGACCTTGAACAACAGGGCTATGGCTTGAATCACACCAGATTTCTCCTTTAAGTTAAAGCTCCATGTCTGTGTCACTCACTAGGTCATACTTGTCTATGTTTTGCATCTCCTGTCCATCCACACCAACCGGATTCCCTTCTTTGGCCTTGTACCCCTTAGAATGCTCCTTTTTGGACTTGTCCTCCTTAGAGTGCTCCTTTTTAGATTTGTCCTCAGTTTCCCCCTCTTTGTTCTTGTCTTTAGACTGTGCCTTACTAGTCTTATCCTCAAGATGTGCCTCTTTGGGCTTGTCTTTACACAATCCCTTCTTGGATTCATCCTCATGGTTTTCTTTTTTGGGGTTGTCTTCAAACAGTGCCTTGCTGGACTTGTCCTCGGGATGTATCTCTTTGGGCTTGTCTTCAGACAGTGCCTTGCCCTCAGGGTGTTTCTTTTTGGCCCTCTTTTTGGCCTTGGCCTTTTTATTGGTCTGGACTTCTTTGGACTTGTCCTGAGAAGGTCCAGTATTGGCCATGTCCTTGGGATGTCCCTCAGTTCTCTTGTCCTCTGAAGCTCCCACTACACTCTCCCCATCAGCGTGTCTCTTTGTACTCTTCCCTTCTGGGTCTTTGGTCTCTGTGGTTTCGTCCTCAGGTAGAAAGACCCTCCTGGCCTCCACCTGAAGCGCAGCTATGGCTTCGTCTACAGACTTCGCCCATTCTCCAGACTTTATCATCTTCTGAAAGTTCTGGGTCTTAGGCCAAACAGAAGCAGCAGGACAAGGAGGATGAGCCCTATAAAGCAGATTAACTCTCTTAGGGTGGGAATATATGGTATTTCCTATTTTGACCAAGCATTTAAGCATGGCCACCACAACTGGCTGAAGTTTTGGAATAAAAAGCCTTGCCTAAGTAAAACATATGTACTAGAGGTACTAGAGTCTGTACTAGAGTCCAGGCCAAAAAATTAAGACCAAGACCCATGAATAGAACCATTCTTGTATGCCCATGTGTAATCAAAGCTGCAGTCCAGTACAGAGATGGAACCCACAACTTCACAGCAACACAACGGGTGTCAAGTGCGCTAGCTAGTCGAATGCAAAGACCAGGCTGCCAGTCAAGCGACTAGCAGCCTCTTCAAGGGAGGTTTACTAATTTTCCATATGAACAGCTAGGCTAGCTGGCATCATTGTACACATGTACAATCGCATCCTGAGCCTTCACTGCCCCTAAATTTCATAATGGATGTTACATCTTTCAGATGCTGTGTACATTCTTCAGGACATGCGATATTGACACACTGAATGAACAGATGCTGGATTGCAGACACACGTTGTTAAAAGCAAGTGTACCACTGGCCTTAATCTAAAAGCCTTGTATTGTAGTTTATATAGACTGTAATGCAAAAGAGGACTTACTTTTCTGTAGTCATGGTGCTGGCATCCAGAAATGTTTTTGCCAATGCATTGGTGCATTGACATGTAGACTGTTCTGTTATCAGAGATAACAACTTGTTAATGCTTCCTGCCTAATTAGGAGGGCATATAAAGACATAAATACATTTATTTAAACAACTCTCATTATTATTGTAACTACCTATCCTAGAAGTCCAGACATAACCCTAAAAAAATTTTAATCTGCAGGTCTGTCTTGGCCATGTCCCTAAATCTGCTCTCTGCTACATGTCCCTAAATCTCTAAATCTGCTCTCTGCTACTCACAACTTATATTTGTCAACTATCAATTAGTTCAGGGCCAGTCTCCTCTAGAACAATGTAGGGTTAAGTGCCTTGCACAAGGGCACAATGGTGGTAGCTGGGATTCAAACCCACAATTCCAGGCTAATAGCATGCTAGCCAGGTGCCTTGTCCACTACGCCACCACTGCTTAACACAATGACGATAGAGTGGCGCCTCTGAATTAGCCATGATTGTGAACAGCAGTCGTTTGAATCAGCTTTGGACTCTTATCTGTAATTACTACTAATAATAATTTTTACATGACATATCTGTCACATGTGTTGCTGTGCATGTCTAGCACCTCTTCACAATCCCTTGTGGTCTCCTTAACCTGGCATGTTACAGCCTGTAGTGATGTGTGTTGTGTACTCATGAGGTGGAGGAGCAGTTGCCTGTCATTTCTAGACAGCTGGACAGCCCTCTCAACAGTCTTTATCAAAGCCTGAGCGCATGTCACACACACACACACACACACACACACACACAAACACAGGCACACACAAACAAGCACTAGTATCAGACAGAGACTGAGTAGACTCTTCTCACAAACACATCTTACATTAACCCCATGGATTATCATGGATCATCTAGATAGAGATAGATCATCTAATATCAGTCTATTTATCACACTAACCATTTGCTGATGGAGGCTTTTACATACAATTTTATGGAAAAAGAGGGCATAGAAACATCTGGAAGATTACCATCTCCCTTGTGAATTCTTCCTCCAGCTCCTGTTCTCTTGCTCGCCTGTCACCCCTGCTGAGTCAGCCAAAGACACATACAGTATTGAGATATAGGTGTGGTGATCAGTGACTGGTGTTACATCCCTGTGTGTGTGTGCTTGTTCTGTGTTCTGTGAATTTCAGGTAGATACCTCTTAATTGGTTCTGCCGTGTGATTCTGCTCTTTAAAAAGGTACAACAGGGGAAGACAGACTTTTAGAGATGCACTATGGCTAGAAAGGGTAAAAGCGGAGCAAGAGGCACAAACATTTGTTAAGTTCCATGTTCTATTTTCGCAAGGGGGAGGGTAGAAATTTTCCCTTTTTTGCGTAATACAAACTTGCTTTTGTATGTTGCATTATTGCATCTCCTACTCTCTGTTTGTTTGTATCCTGAACCCCTAGACAGGGTCATAACAGTGACACACACATCAGAGAAACTGTGGTCTAATGTAAGACATGTTTTGATGTGCCCATAAGAGTGAGAGGTCAGAGGTGAATGAGCGGTTGCAGCATAGTTTGGCACGTACTGTATTGCAGCTACACACATCTGAATGTGTCATGAAGATTAGAGGTTTCAAATATTAGGCTGCGACAGAATAGTTACACATGTTTATTTAGGCCTGTGTGTGTATGTGTGTATGCCAGTGCATGAGTGTGACAGGTGTGTGTGTGTGTGAGGTTTAGGAGAAAGCTGCTTCAGCCAAGCCATCTGCGTGTGTACTGTATGTGTGTGTGTATCTCTGTATGTGTGTGTGTATCTGTGTGTGTGTGGGTGTGAAGTAGCGAGCCTGTGTGTGTCCATGAGGTTTGAGAGAACCACTGGCCTGTTAAGTTGTGAGAGCTGCTTGAGATGGGCCTCCCTCTCCCCCTGGAGGACTCCCTTCCTCTGCCTGAGGATGTAGCCAAAGCAGTTAGCATGTACCTCCGCCTGGCTTAGGAGCTGCTCGATCACATTGTGTATGAATGGGGACGACTTGGTGGCTCTACACTCCACTGAAGTACCAGAGACCTGCTTCTAACACATACAGGGTAGAAAAAGTTCTTGTTTGATTCCTCAGAAGTCCCGCAGGACTGGGGACAGAATGTGAATTTGGGCAGAATGCTGTCAACCAAACAAAGGATCAAGTTGGTTTTACTTGGAGTTTGGATGAATGAAATGACTCATTGCTTCACAACAACTATGACTGTGACAACTTCTGTGACCTTTTCTTTTGTTTACTATTCATATGTCATGTCTCTCACCTTAGACTGAGTTTCGCTCCCAGCAAGACTCTCAGAGTCTGGATCCGAAACAATGTCGCCTTCTGGTGGATCACCTGAGGAATTAAAGCGTATTGAGCTAAATAAATCGCTTATAACCAAAACCACAAATGCAAGCACCAAACACTAACACACAGCATACTTATTTACAATGAAGACAAGGACTAAAACATGCTGTCTGTGTCTGACACTTTCATGTCAAATGTAGTCATAAAACAAGAATTACGCTAGATTTGTATTTTCTGAGGGACATCCACTCTTGAAAGTTCTTGAATCTTGAATATCAAGGATAAATACATAGGAGAGAATATTATAGAGAACACAAACTTAAAGAAAAATAATACTTACACTTTACTGGCTTCTCCATTATCTAGTGGTCCATGGTATATAACACAGAATGTGTTAGAAGTTAAAGATATAAAGATATTTTCCAAGAAAATATGAAGAAGTTTTAAATAAAAACATAAACAAAAAGTTCATCTTAGCCAGAATGACAAGGCAGGGCAGATAGAACTTTGAGATGTTCTATTGCATTGATGTAACAGAGGTCAATACAACGGGATGACTCTTGCAGGGAAGCCTGATCTCGCACTGTAAAACATACTGTGCAACTGTTTTTCCCTTTTAGTTCACAGAGGCTTGACATTTAATGCTTCTGCATCCCATATCATATCTGTTGCAGGCAAAGTCTTTTCTATTAACAAGCATGAAAATAACATAAAGAATTTAATACAGAAAACAAGTTCATTTTATTATGAAAATGTACACGAGTAATATTTCAGAAATGAGGTTATTCATGCTTTCCTTGTCAACCTGAAGCTTTGAAAAGGGCACACAGCATGTTAGCTTCACAAAACACGAACACAACAAAAAAATCACTCGGGTCAGACATTTTTCTTTTCACCATAAACTTGACTTACAAATAAAGGAATTTTGAGGGATGTGATGATATGTATTTCAACACATATACAATCACATATTTAACATTAGAATTAACTCACAACTGAGAACAAGCATGTTGGCTTGCAGGGAAATCATCAGTATACAAAAATAGAAACCCAGAGTTGAGATTAAGTGAACATCCCAGTGTTACTGTTGTTCTGGTTTGGAACAATCCCATGTCTTGATCAGTATCCCACTCCAGGATCTCATGAAAATGAATGATGCCTTTGTGTCCTTGTGTGTGTGTGTGTGTGTCTGTGTGTCTGTGAGTGTATGTCAAAGAAGTGGTCAAAACAGTTGATACAGACAACTTTCAGTTTTATGTAAGAAATCATGTGGATGTATGAGTGCATTTGTTCCATTCGTTCTCACATTAAGCCGCCCTCTCCTTCTCCTGTGGGTGGTGTGTTGGCTTCATCTGCCAGCTCCTGCCGGCCAGCAACCGGGTTAAGGGCCGGCCGTGGGTGACGCTCCTCAAACTTGGTGAAGAAGTTTGGGTCTGTGAAGGGCCCGCCATAGACGATGCTCTGCAGCAGGTAGACCAGCACCACCACTAGACAGGAAATGAGGATGAAAGGCAGGAAGGGCCGGAAATGGCGCCAGCCCTCCGACACCCAGTAGGAGAGCCCGCCCTGGTTGCGTGCGTGAGTCGTGCGGCGTGAGGAGGCGTCACCGCCGCCGCCACCAGCCATTGGAGAGGGCGGGCAGTCGTTCCATTCACCCGAGCAAGAGGGTGGGGCAAGGGAAACCATCAGGATGGATGAGGAGAGAAATGGAGAGAGACAGAGAGAGAATAAAAGAGGAAACAGAACAATCTACACCAGATATGCAGGTCTGACAGAAGAAAAGAGAATAGAAGAGAATAGAAGAGAGGAGGAGAAAAGAGAAGAGAAGAGAGGAGGAGAAAAGAGAAGCAAGTTCTTCAGACAGTTTTTGGACCACTTGCCAGATCCTCGATGACATTTGATAGAGCTGAATATTCCTTCACATTCCAAGTCATCAAAAGCAGATGGAAATTCTTCTTTTGGAGGAAATTCTGTCCTGTTCCTCCGGTCCTTTGAGCGAGCGGTGAATTGTGTGACATGAGAAGAGCACACACGTGACCACATACACACACACATACACGGACACAAGCACAGGAGTTTAAATCCCTGTAGGAGAAATGTAAATGTGACTTGCTTGCTGTAAGCGTACACTGAGAACCCCCTCCTGTCTCACACACACACACATCAATCACACACACAAATATTCAATCTTGTCGTAAAGCACTCCTCAGAAGTCAGGGAAATTTGACACTAACAGGGTGCAAGGGAGAGAGAGAGAGCAAGAGAGTGAGAGTGAGAGAGACAGAGAGAGAGAGAGAGAGAGAGAGAGAGAGAGATAAAGTGAAGGAGAGAAAGAGGGGTTGAGAGAGGAGTGAAGCAGGGGAAGAGAGAGGGTACATGAAGAAGTGTTAAGATTGGCAAATATATTTAGCACTAAGCTATGGGGCAATGACAAGATACAGACTGTGAGAGAGCTGAGAGACTGAGGGAGAGAGAAAAAAAGTGAATAAAAGAGAGGACAGAGAGGGAGAGACATAAAGAAGGACAGATTTATAGGTGTGGACTGACATTTGTCCTGTGTTGTAAACATGGAGTGAAAGAGCGCAGTTTACTTGCGCCCTAGCAGAGGGCATGTTTACCCAGACCAGTGCTTGTCAAAGTGTGAGATGACCCTGGGCTGCAAGTTATGCCTTGCCACACCACATCTCATCTGGCATCTTGTGCCCCTGGAGGGTACTTAAGGAGAGGCTCAAAAGTCAGACACTTACACAAGAGCTGCTTACCCTGCTCCACCTGTCTAAGAGCTCCTAATGAATTCCTCCTACGAGAGCTTGTTTTAATACTAATAAGTTATGTGTGGCATTTAACAGTGCCCTCTACCCTTGGACACATGCAATGCTTAAAGTACTACTAAGGATTTTATCAAGCATCAGGTATGTGCTGACCTTTCTCTCAAGTGCAGAGTACCAATCCAGATATGGTTTCTGCAACATGGAGGCAGAAGACCATCAACCCAAGGACTCAGCATTGCAGCTATCTTTCACTTATATAATTGTACAAAGCCACTGCTGAATTGTTTTTTTTAAGCTTCTTTCAGGGCAGTATATTTAATATAGCATGTCTTTTTGTGTTCACAGCCAGAGTTACACAGCAGAACACTGCCAGAACAATGATTGACATGAGAGGCTGAGGGGGGCAGGTTAAAGGGGAAAACCATTCTGGCCTGATGCCTCCAGTCTTCAGTCAGTAGCTTAAGAAGGATCTGTGGTCTCTTTTCATGATTGCAAGACCTGACAGATGGAGTAGCCTACGGCTCAGTCAATGAGGATGCAAAACACACGGACAGAAAATCTTAAAATCAAAGCTGGCCAACTCTATGAATTGCAGTCATCTGAGTGGTTTATCTGAGTCATAGGCTGGACATGATCTCTTAATTAGCTGCTATAAAACAGTACATCAAGCTCCACTTGTTGCCTAAGCCTTTGGCACTGAACTGTGATGTCACTTAGCCTCGCCTGTGCCGTGCAGCATTAGCCTTAACCATGTCTGGAAACAACAGAGGAACACTTTGGTCTTACTGTGGCTGGAAAAGCGTAGCGTCTTCCACACGTACAGAACAATCCAGTCATGGCGTCTGGACAGAGACACTAGAGTGGGTCAGACATGCACTGAATGGCTATTCCCTTTCAGAAGTGAATATCTTTATATATATATATATATATATATATATATATATATATATATAATATATATATATAATACCTAGACCTAGAATCTCTAGATCACACAAGAAAAGTATTGCAGTAGATGCACTATTTTTCTTTTTGAACATCAAAGGGATTTCAGATTAAGTTAGTTTAATTAGATACACAGAACTCAAGATATGAATCTGAAAATACACACAGGCCTACCCTAACCCTCCCGTCTTTGTGGCTTAATAGTAAATAGTGGCCACTGCATGCATGTTTAATTTTAGTTCTGTAACCTGTTAAGTATTCATATTCAGGCCTTCAAGTCTGTATCATAAATCTGTACACTGTTGATCCAACAAGATCCAACTCGAGCCTGCAGCTGTTCCAAGACAGATGTCCTGCACTTCTTTACAGAAGCCACAAAATAGCTGTATTAACACAACGGACAGATACATCATACTCCGACATCACATTCCTTAATGGAAATAGTTTATATCTTGTCTGATGCCATCAATAAATGCCACTAATAATCTTCAAATTGTATTGACTTGGAATCTACTATGCCACCTACACCTGAAACTGTTACATAAGAATATGTTGTATATTCATATATACAATGTAGGAACATGTATATGTAAATTTCAAATAATTAATAGTTAATATTAACATTACATTTACTGAAAGTACTTTGTAGCTGCGCATTCCTGTGTACAAAAAGTGAGGAAAAAAAGTTTCTGAAACTTTGCAGGCTTTTCAATGTCTTTTTTTTTTTTATTCCTGCAGACAGAATTACACAGTCACTGAACTTCCAAACAATACAGTCTTTCTCTATGATGACAATCAGACGGGGCTGGAGTGCAATGACTGTGAAATATCAGGAACCATTTAACTAACACTGCAAGCCCAAACAAAGTCAGTAAGCCACACAAAGGCTCCTGCAGCACAGTCACTACTGGATGCCATATGACCTGTGGTGCTGCTCTGGAAACAGTTGTGAGTTAAAAGGAGAAATCTGGTGTGAATCAATCCTTAGACCTGTTGTTCGAGGTGATGTGATTTAAAAACACTCAAAAAAATTACTTCATTTGTAGATCTTGTAAACTGCCATTGCATTTTATGTCATTGAAGTCTCAATGCTTTCTGGGTAAAAAGTGAAATCACCTGTTGAATTGGACATTATGGTGTAATGAACACTTCTTCTATTCAACCTTCAAGTCGTTTTAACTCGAGCGCACCGCAAATGAGACAACACCAATACTCAAAATGTATGTGAAAACAAGACAAGACGAAGATCTGAGAATTGAGGGGAAAAAAGTGCAACAATATCAATGGTGTCTATGCGCTTTGTTAACTGCGTTTACATAGCTGACGCCAACGTCAATAATATAAGACTGACATGGCTTACAAGCCGAGGATTCTTTTAAGGCTGGGCGCTCACTACTAGCCTAGCTCCCCTTGTCTTTGCCTGTTGCCATGGAAGTGTCCCAGACACAGTGAAGGTTAATACTTTTCAGTGTTGATTACCTTACATATTGCGCAGGTGTACAACGCAATTAGCGCTGCCGACAGTATATGCTAGCTAACAGCGTGCAGACCATTGCAACTTATTCTTGTGCAATTTACACACAGCTAGACTCTGGGCTTCTTTAGAATCAACTAAAAGACGACAGCATTCAGATGAATGGACAGACGGCAACTTCAGATTTATCTCTGAGGGCATTGTAAAATATGCAAATCATACACAAGACTCACTCATATCATACCCACCATCTCATGCCCCTATGTCCGCACGCACACGCACACACACACACGCACACACAAATCTGTCTAATCAAAGAAAGCCAGTAATGTAAGGCAATCAGTCACAGTAGCTATACCCCAGATAGCCCTCAGCATCCCACTGAATTACAGAGAAAGGGTGTGAATCTAACAGTGCATAAAAAATAAAATCAATCACATCTCACTAATATGTAAACTAGCTCAGAGAGGGAATGCATGGGTCAAAAGTACAAACTGAAAGTAAAATAATACAAAAGAAGAAGGAAAAAAAACTCAGTCACTGACAACAAGGCTTATGTTCTGATCACATTTGATCTGATTCACTTCAGAAAAACAAGCTTTTCCCCACCAGTCCTACAGGACTCAATTTCAAGGTTACTTTTCATAAAAAAAAATATCACTCAAACTTTTCAGGAAACCTTCTGGAAGATTCTCAAATATATCCGTGCTGTTTTCATCCACTTTTTCAAAGAGAAATTGTGGTTTGGTGCTTCTGATGTAGTCTTTAAAATTCACATTGTGCTCCCAGGTAGGGAGCAGAGTCTGTGTGGTGTGTGTGTGTGTGTGTGTTTGTGTGTGTGCAGTGCCTCAGTAGAAGCGTTTGTTCCTCTCCTGCCGTTTCTGGAAGACGACGGCGCCCACCACGGCACACACGACGATGCCCAGCAGGGCACACAGCAGCAGCAGGAACACCTTCCAGCCTGTCAGCGGAGTGCCTCGGAAGTTACCCGTTGGGTCATCAATGTTGTCTGGGGAGGAGGAGGAGGAGGAGGAGGAGGAGGGATACCGTATTAGTGGAGGTGTCATTTAGTCATTTAGACACCAATCAGGTAATGCTAACTGAATGGGGCACAGAAATTCACTTCCAGTTTAATTAAAGATCACTGAATACTGTCCAAGATAGAGCAACATAATACGTTACAATGGGAGCAAATGTTAATAATTCTGGTCTGCATAAGTGAGAGTGTCACATAACATAACAATAACAAACTAACAAAATAACCTAACAAACTTTTTAATGATCTTCTGTATAAGTATGAGAGCTCGACTCTGGTCTGCATAAAGTGTGTTTTTTTGTGACTGATTTGTGATTAATTTCTTCTTTAGCTTTTAACAATGGACATTGAAATGTAACATCATGGAAATAATGCTAAATCAAGGCACTCAAATACAGAAAAAAGTTTGTCTGTGTAATGTCTGTGGTTAATCATAATTCATGCATTCATTTTGACGGCACTAAGCCAAAGTTATCATCCATTTCAGTAACAGAACCATTTCAACAGAATCATTTCATTATACTTGACTCTCTATACTTGATCTGTGGCCAATCACCTTTTGGGGATTTGAGAAGGCTGACGCTGGGCTCAATCTTGGTCCAATCCAGGTTGTCTTCATCAGCAGTGTGCTCCACCATCAGCTGGTACATCTTCATGGAGATGATGTCATGATTATCTGCCAATGAGAGCACTCTTAAGTGGGAATCACACTCGTCAGTAACAATGCGTACCACAGCACACAGCTCCTTTTCATTAATGGTACATTCAATTGACATTGATGAGCCTTGGGTTACATTGTGAAAGTAGAGCTCAGACGTTTGCTGTGAGCGCAATACTTGCAGTACCATCCATTCCACTTCTGAACCACAGCAAACAGTAGTAAATCTACTGCTTGTCATTGTGATCCTTGCCTTACCAATGGAACAGAGGCACCCCTCCACAATGAACAGCCAAAGGCTGTTTATTTAGTGACTAATCGGTCAAATATCCTCTCACATCCTGCTTGTGAGGGAGGTACTAAATCAATAAAGCTGTTGGAGACATGAAGTTAGCATAAGCATACCCAGGAGAACTACTAAGCATTTCCAACACATTTACCAAGTACATTAATGACCACACAGGCAGGCTTGATTGCTTAAAAAAGAAAAAAAAAGAAAAACTTTTACTGCAGTAAATGCAATGTCTTGGACAAGGGAAAAAACTGCACGCACAGTGCACAGTGAGTAGGGGACAACAGTCTTTGCAGAATTATATATTCCTGTGAGTACCAGAGAGATCCCCCGTGGCTGCTGAGGCTCCAAAATAGTACCCTGTGGGGAGACGCACCCCTCCAATATCAATGCACTCCTTCCACTCGTTCTTGTCATCAACGTCAACCATCACCTGTCAAGAAAACAGCGGCACATGAACCTCACAGAGATTATTTCATTTCTTCAGACAGACACTCAACGCTTCCAAGTGGGTTGTTAAGTGGCAAACAATAATAGAAGAGCCTTCCTCATTCCCTAGAAACAAAGCAAACATGGTACTCTACTAGGTTTACCGCTTCCTCTATCTTAATTTACCCAGGTTTTAACACTTAATCCCCTACCTGAAATACCCCCAGGTGCTCAGAGCTCAATATACTAGATTCGAATCATTACAGGACCCTTAAACAGAACTCAGAACTGCTTTCCCTTCTTTAGTCTGCCATTTTAAGGAGTTTTTTTCTCTGTAGATATTATCATATCATCCAAGGTCAAGTTTGTATCATGATGTTTTTGTTGTATTGATAACATGATATAATCCAGTAAACTTGTGACTAGTGAAAATCACTACAGTCAGACAAAACATTAGCGTTTTTTTATTTAAGTGAGTGAGCGATAGACTCTTCCCCATAGACTCTTCCAATAGTAATAACCATGACAATACATTACTAGTAGCCAGTAAGTGCTTACTGTGTTAATCCATCACTTGTAGTCAATAAGTGCTTAGTGGGTCAATTGACCATCAATGCCAGGAGGTCTCAGTCAATACTCAGCTTAGATATTCTTTATTTCAGAGATATTTGTAGTACTTCAAATGTGGAAAAAAGTGGATTGGACTGGAATTCTTCTGACAGCTTAGAGATTTTTAAAATATGTTTAAAGACACATCTCTTTACTTTGTAATTACCTGCCATATTACTGAATGTCGCCTGCGATTTGTAATTTGTTTTCTCATTTAGTTTTTTCTTGGCTTTTGGCATACATACAATCTGCATGATGAGGCAAGGAACTGGGATTACCATAGACTTCATTTTATTTATTAAATAACTTCCCAGTATGCTGTTCAAACCAGTTACCATCTAGTTGTTATAATAATAGTATGTTTATAAGGCTGTTGACATGAGAACGAGAACAGCAGCGTTCTCCTACCGTCAGTCTTCCTTTGGAATAGCGGATGGCCAAATAGGTGTCGTGGTCCTTGTTGCGGATTTCTGCAGAGCATCCTCCCAGCTCTGTGGGGCGGCCATCTTTGCCATGGTCGTAGGCCATCGTACCATTGCTCACCATAGCAGAGATGTAGGGAAATGAACGCTAGACACACAATGAGGAGGAAGAGGAATCAGAGCAGGGGGATTAACTAGCAGGATGGCACAGATCAGCGATAAGACTGATTCAAGTCTGGCCAACTTCACATCAAAGTTGGCAGTCACTAGTTTATATCAGATTTCCCCCCACAAACACAGAAGTGTTCTTGAAGCGTTATTCCGGAGTGTTTCAACCCACAGCCCTGCTGTTCGAGGTCACCAAGAGCTGTCGGAAGGAAAAGGTACTACAGAATTTGGGAGAAAATAGACCAGATAGCAACAGCTAACAATAACTGACTGAGGCCCAGAAACTCACTTTCAGTGTCATTTTTCCTGCCCTTATTCTGTTGACATTAGCACTCTGTGGCTTTGAACAGGACTATGCAATGAAATACTCCAGGATATCACTAACTAAACAGCAACCATGTTGGATATTGCACGATACTGTATCTTCAGAAACTCGAGTTTCCTCTTCCAATGGGGAGCATTAATGTTGGCCATTGGGGTAATGCGTTTTGAAATACAGCCTTTGCTCTTTGTTTGGAGACTACAGGTTCCAGTTATCTACAGTTCGTGTCAGTCTGTTCCAATCTCTACGCTGCAGTCACTCCATGGCTATAAGTGACGCATACAGTGTGTCGGGGTGTATTCTAAGTAGTGGGTTAAGTGGTAAACCTGTTGAAGTTCAGCCGGAGGTAGTGGTAAACCTGATAATAGATGAGTCTGTATTCTCTTAACTAAAGACAGAAAGCAGGTTACTGTATCAGGAGGTTTGCCACTTCCTCAAGCTTAACTTCCCCCGGTTTACCACCTAACCACCTACTTAGAATACAACCTAGTCCTCTCAAATCAGGGACTGTATGTCACTTATGGCCATGGAGTGAATGCAGAGCAGAGGTTGGAATGGACTGGCATAAACTGTAGATAACCAGAACCTTGAATGATGCAATTCAATAATGTGTGTTTTGACCCGGAGGAATCAGTACAATGGGCAATCACAACTGTTAGCACGGCCAACAAAATTAATTCCATACATGGGAAAACAAAAATAACAGAAAATGGAACAAAAAGAGTTGAGTGTGGACTAGAGCTGCACGATTCTATACAAAAAATGTGAATCACGATTCTCTGCACAATGTTTTTTTGTTGTTGTTTTTTGTTTAAAAATTTTAATTTAAATACTTACTTGAGTTTATGCCCGGAATTATTTTCGTCCTAAAACTAAGATATCAAAATAGGTCATCAACACTGATCATGCAGAACAACATAAAGATAGCCTAATCATGGGTTTGTGTTATTTGTGAGAATAAATTAGGTGAGCAATCGTGATGCAGAATGGTCATTCTCTTTAAGGCAAAAGTGACCCCACAGAAGTGCTTTGTCCGCCATAAGTCTTGTCCTGCATCCAGGCACCCTATAATGTCATTATATATATTACATTATATTTTGTTTTGTTGCGTTTTATTTTTCTAAGACATCTTTTATGTGCTTCTTCAAAAAAGACGTCTGTCCATGAAGACGCACACAGCTAGACAATATGTAGGTCTATGTTAGCCTTAACCTACAGGTAATTGTACATCACAGTCACTATTTTGCAAGCCAGCGCTGCAAAAGCAATGACACTGCAATGGTTGCAGGCACTTGGGAAACTCTCAGAGGACAAAGAAATAGGAGTGTTTGTGATGTAGCACATAAAACAAAACACAGAAAAAAACATTGGCATTAAGAAATGTGATCGTAGGTAGGCGTTTTTTTTAACAATTTATCGGGCAGCCCTAGTGTGAACTGTGATTATTATGTATTTCAGATGGTCCTATTAAAGAGCCAGGCTTTAACAGAATGAGCTCAAACAATGTATGAGAATGTATAAACTAAACACTAACCACAGAACATCTACACAAGGGAGAAGTAGCATCACAAGGAAAACCTTGCTGTTTTAGCCTTAGTGACAGAAATCATGATGGAGGGACATCAGAAACTCACATAAGGCCACAATCCACACACAAAATTTGTAAGTTGTAAAGTCTTTGGTGTAAATGGGCCTTCATCAACTGGACACAATTTTTCTTTAAACAATGGTTCTGATGCTTAATGTGTTCAAACCAAAAATTAAAAAGATGAATGAAAACAAAAAATGGCAAGTGCAGCAAACAATGACGATGATCAAAACCGTGGATTTGTTTATCGACTCACATCAGAAGTCTCATCATTAGGGTAGGTATCTAAAACTATGGCCAACCCATGGAAGTTGGCTATGCTGCCATACACGGGCCCTGCAGAAAGAGAATCTTCAGTGAGTCCATCCTGATAAAAACACACACACACACTAGCACACTTACATCCATGCCGTGAAGGTCATTGCGGAAGGTATCCAAAAAAATAGCCAAGCCGACAAAATGATCCTGATTTCCAAAGACAGGGCCTAAATAAAGAGTTAAGGGGAAGGGAGTAAACATAAGTGAAGCATAAAAGAAAAACTAGTCCTGGATGACACGCTAATAAAATGGGACGTATGCAAACAAAAACAAAACATATGTGTACATCAGAAAATATGTATGCAATATCAATATATGCAAAACAATGAAATGAAACAACCAAGAAAGATTACCAGGGTGCAACCTCTCCTTGGTATACCATATAGCAATGCCATCTCCATGCAGATTCTTCTTTCCTGAGCCATGGACTTTGAATTGGACATGCATCTCCCAGTCCTTCAGAAAGCAGGGCTGTGAACGAAATGAATGAGTTGTTTATTCTGTCTGTACAGTGCATTTGCCAAGGATTATATCAGCACATGTACAGATAATCATGACCTTACCACAGTGTTCCAGATGGAACCCTCCTTGCTGCGCTCGTCTGGAGTGAGGCGAACATACTGACTGGTCACTAAGGTGCTTCCAGAAAAATCCCACTGGCTAGACTGGCTCGTTCCAACTCCTGCAATTACCAATACGACTCAACCATTTTGCGTCCATTTTAACAATATCCAACATCCACATTGTGGATAGTGAAATCTATGTCACTGTTTGTAAAGGGCATAGATATTACAATTCTTACAAAGGCTAGTTAATGCCCATAAATATGTATGACTAGAACAATGCTTTAATGTTCAGAACAATGTTCATAACTTCCTTGTATCATTTAAGCAGAAAGGTAAACACCGTTAGCTCTTAACTTTCTTCCTGTAATAATTTGGCAGCGATAAGTTGCGGTTATGATGGCAAAAAAAACTATGGATACAATGTAGCGTCATCTCCACTGTACTACACGGAAGCGTAACTTGCATTACAAAACTGAGAAATTAACTTAACACTTCGTCAACAAAAAAGACATCATACAACCCGCTAATAGTGCCTTCCATTCAAACATATTAACAACTTCACTGCAAGGGTCTTGTTTACTTGCCAGCTATTGGAGAACATTGGTTGATCAGATGACTGGAATCAAACCCTAATATATGCAGTCATTTAGCAAAATCAGCCGATCATTGTGTTACTTTTAAACAGCTGACATAGTGTCACTAGCTAGCTAGCTGTCAAACCCTTTACGTTAGCAATGTTGTGCTTGACGAGTTCGCTGACAGGCTAGTTGATACTTACCCTGATAAGGTTTCACGAGTGAGTGTTCCCGTTTGAGATGTTCAGCATTACCATCTGTGATATCTGACCGGACAGTTGCAAACTGGAGCAACAAAAATAAACAGATTGCTCTAAAAAAACATCGAAATTCCATTCTATTGTTGAATTCTGATCTGTAGATGTACTTGGGCGTTATTTCACTTCTGCCCGCCGCCATATTTAAGAAGTTGTGTTTGACGTTCTTCTTCCGTCTTGATTGAAACGCTTTTTTAACAGTTCCGATTATAGCTAACACATTAAAGGTAAAGGATGCATGTTTGATGACTTGCATTTAATTTCAAATAAAAGGTACCTGTTACAATGCATATTTTAAAGTATGTACAACTGAGCAGCACAAAATATAGATTACAATATATTGCCCTACAGTCTCAGTTTCAACTCGGAATGGTTTTAGGACCGATCGAATTCTCCATAACCAATAAAAAACGAGCACATATCTACATAGTTTTCATGGGTGGCTTCCAAGTCATGCAAATTAACGCAGTGCAGTAACGTAAGTAGAAGTCAACGATTAATTTCTAACCTTCTTTTTCTACCCTATTTTTAGGTTTGTTTTTGCTTTGTTATTTTAACAATTTAATCTGAAATTGTTTGTAAATATACCTTTGATTTTACACTTAGACTTTCCTGGCCTGACAGGGTTCTAGAGTAGGCTACCAAATCTACCAACCTCTTAATACGTCTTTTGATAGCGTTAATACTTTTTGGGACTAAATTAGGTCTGTTTTAGTATATGAAGGAAGATACACTGTTCTTGTAAAAGGTTTTACAGGTTTTTACAGGTGTTCATGGTGTCCCCGTTGTCATATAAAGCACCATCTGATTTTAGCCTTCATTGGACATCTACTGCATCTATTGAATTAGGGCCTCTGATGTCTCAGAAGAATATTGGCCACTATGTACATACATGCTGCCAAATATGTCTTTGTTAAGATGGTTATGGGATGAATGGGATGACGTAAACATCTGATGAGTATTTTAACAAAAAAGTTTTAAAAAGTTGAATTCTAGAGCTAACATTAATCTAATAATGACAGACTACTTCATTTGAATTTATCTGATGTTTTTTTTTCTAACAAAATCTTGGAGCCTATATCAGATGTTGCTGAAGGCTATACCTTTTAGATTTAAGAAAAGAAAAAGTTGTCATTGTCACATTTTTTCCAGAGAAAAATGGGATTATTCAGCCATTTCTGAAATGGCATACTGCTGTACTATATACCGCATAAGACCTTGGATGTACCATTGCTAGCACTTTTTTGTTGTTCTATAAAAAATGTGACTAATGTTACTAAATATTTGCTAATTTTGCAAAAAGAGCCAACATTTCAACATCTTAAAATGAGTTGACAATTTAGGTAAACAAGCACACATTCTCTTGACACAAAATCACACCTCCCAGCTTCTATTGTATTCAGTATAGAGCAGTATGCTATTTCAGAAACAGCATGTTGTTATTCTTTTTATAATAGGTGGATTGAGGACTCTTTTAGGGCAGCAGTATAAGCAGTTTCCCAAAATATGTACGTATTCATGGTAATTCTTTGATCTGATTCTAAAACCATAGATAAAGTCTGCATCACTGATGTGGCTTACATTGAGAGTTGGCAATGGACCTAGCCTACTGCTTTCACAGACTAGCCTACGTCTCACTGGAGTAGCCTACCTCTTTCACCACTACTTTCCGGGAGACTAAGGACTATTGCTGAAGCAAAGCACAAATATATTTATGTAAGATCATAAAAATATCAGAGGTCCTTACAGTCTTTTTCCATCCATCCATTCAGATGCCCAGGATTCCACATGACTCATCGAGTCCACCAGATGATGCTGGACCAAATGGACACATGGTTTGTGCAGATATGGACTTCACATGGCCTCCCCAAGTGCAATAGCAGGCAAAAGATACCCATATTTTCATCACTTTATGGGTAATTTATCCTCCGGACTAAAAATATGTTTTATGGATGTGTCTTTATATGTATTTCAGTGGTCTGTCTGAACAAACAGTCTGGGTTAGCCATCATAGCCAGGAACCTATGAGAACGAATCAGCTCATTAATCTCTGTGTGTCATACTCATCTTCACCAGCAGGGGGCTACCAGTGCTTCATTTACTGCAACCGTCCACTCACGTCTGCATTAGCACTGCTGGCATGCCAAATGGTCTGGAACTGTTGTGGAAAAATGCTGAACAAATAAAATTTGTCATGTACTGCATGCTAAGCAGACAAACAATTGTCTGAAATGGAAATGTGCTTTAGGTGACTGTAAATCTGTGTGTGTGTGTGTGTGTGTGTGTGTGTGAGAGAGAGAGAGAGAGAGAGAGAGTGAGTGAGTGTGTTCCTGCAACTGCTAAGATTATGATGCTGGGTAAATTACATATTAATAGTGTTGGCGGCAAGGATTAATCATGTGTATACTTCTGTGAGAGCATCACCATATGAGCATTTGCTTTGCAACATAAAGCGATGTTTGTGTTTATTCATTTGCATGTGAACAACTCCATGCTGGTCACCTTATCTATTCTGATGAATCAGAATGCATGTGTGTGTGTGTGTGTGTGTGTGTGTGTGTTAGTGTGTGTGTGGACACCATGTGACAACCTCCTTTGGTGACCTGCTTTATCTGTGGGACTCATTATCCCAGCTGGAGCCAGTGGCTCATCACACCCGTCCAACTCAGAAACACATGTGTGCGCACACACACACACACACACACACACACACAGAGAGAGAGAGAGAGACATACACACACAGACACAGATGTACACACACACATACTCACACTCACACATGCACCCAGTCACATACACAAATGATACAGAAATGCATGCACACACACAAACATTCCTGCACAGACCTTCCATATATTGAGCTTAAAGAACGACATCAGAGCATGTGGTTCTTCGGGACTGCTGAAATCCTTAGACCCATCCCATACACACAGTATGTACAGGTATGCACCTATATGTGTATTTTAGTGATTGCAAGTGGTTGACTGTATACTTAGATACCATCACAGCACTGAACACAAACCATCTCTGGCAGACAAGAAAATTAGCTGGGTGCTGTTCCCTCTGTTTTGACACTTTGGCGATGAAAAAAAAGACATAAAGGAGAAGAAGAATAGCAGGAGGAATAAGAAAAACAACATAAATGTATTTTATGAAACCAATATGACGGGATGGCACTGGGAGACATTGCTGAAAGCAGAGTAAAGCGAATACAAATGTAAAAGTGACAGGAGTGATTTGTGATGGTGCTGGAGCGGCGAGGAGCGGCCCGGCCACTGCTCGACACATACCGCAAACATTTCCAAGCTAAACATGCCAAGGCCCAGCTGCAGACACAAATCACACCAGACTCCCATCAGCTCCTAGGCAACATTTTGGACATGACAGTCCAAAAATACAACTCTGCACAGTCTTCATTCATTCCCACTAATGAAGAACAAATCCATTTGGGCAAGACCAATGGGAGCAAGTGAGAGAGAATCAAAGACAATCACTAGGCGTACGAGCAGAGATTGCTCATCATGATAAGTGCCAGGTTGTAAAGGCACTGCCCAGACTGCTAGTCCTCATCCACCCTTTGCTATTCTCTGCCCTGATTGCACAATGTGTTACAACAGCCCCACAAAAAAGTCTGTGATGCCTGCTCAGCAGAGCTTGAGTGAGTTGATCTGATGTGCACCCTAAAGGTTAGGTCCCTTCTCAGATGATGTTACAGGTTCATTAAATCCTAATATGGAAAGAGGTAAAGGGCAGAGAGGAAGAGGCGAGGAGGGGAAACAAAAGGGAAGAATACAGATTTCTGGGGGAGGGAGGAGAGGAGAGGAGAGGAGGGAGGAGAGGAGAGGAGGGGAGAGGAGAGGAGGGTAGGGGAGGGGAGGGGAGGGGAGGGGAGGTCAGAGGAAAGTAGTTACCTGAGGTTTCTCGTTTCCAGAATTGTTACCAGCTGACGTGAGGGACACTAATTGAGTATGCCCTTTCTTGTCCCCGTGCTTGTGATGTTAATAACTAATAATGTCAGTGGAGGAGACGGGTTTGCATTCATCACAGGTCACAAAAGACATTTTGGACATTTTTCACACAAGGACAAAACCTGGATGTGTGTGTATGTTTCAACAAGGAAGACCGAGCCTGTTGCATTTATCACATACCAAGGCGCACATGCATAAACACATTGTATAACAAGAGGGCAAACCCCGGTCTTTAGCCTCCTTGTGTTCATTTTAAATCCCTGAAGGAGGCCCTCATTGTTAATAGTGATGGATGGATGTCTGTGTAACTGTTGTGGAGAGCCATGCATGCTGTGACAGCTTCCTGTCAGGAAAGTAGGACGACTCCTCTCACAACAAGGTCAAGAGTTAAAGCAATTAAAGCAACCATTTTGTTCGAGGTTGCTGAGTGCTGTAGGTAGGAGTGACAATGACAGAATTTGGTACAACGTAGACTGATTAGCAAAATAGCAGCCAAAGCTAACTGATGAGGACAAGGAAACGGTTCAGTTTCGTTTTCGACCCCATCAGTTAGTGTTAGCTGCCAGCTCGCAAATTCAATCAAAGTTGAAAACAAATTTTCTCACTCTATTCCTGCTGACAGCACTCAGCAACCCCAGGCAACCCCAGGCAACAAGGCTATGGGTTGATTCACTCTGGACTATCCCTTTAAGTTTTTAGTTCCCCTAGTGAAAACAGCAATCTGATTCGGGTATAATGGGAAAGCCCAGACATCTGCCCTTGTTTCTGCCTGCGCCTGAATCGCTTGACCTGGGAAATGCAGGAAATGGTTCTTGGTGTGTTTATGAAATCACATTTGGTGAACAGTTTTCATGAGCTTTGATGTCGTTTCCACAATCAAAGCAACAGCAGCAACTAGAGGGAGGCTACAGGTTGAGAGAGAGAGAGAGAGAGAGAGAGAGCAAATAAAGAAATGAAAACATGAGAGAGAGCTCTGCAGTGAGGCCAACGGTGAGGATGGAGATGAGAGGTGGTATTGCCGGTGCAAGGATAAGGAGTAATTGATTGGAAACATTTTCATTAAGGCTCACACCAATTACTCCTCTGGAAATCATTCCCTCTGTCCATACACGGTTTATAAAGGTCGCGCACTGTACTATGTGTGTGATTTCTGCACACATAGTGTGGGTGTGTTGCGGTAATTGCGTGTGTGGTGTGTGAGTGCAAAAGGTGCGTTTATGTAGGTGAGTGCTTGTGGTGAGGTGAGTTTTGAGAGGAAGGCAGAGAATGTGTGTGTGTGTGTGTGTGTGTGTGTGTGTGTGTGTGTGTGTGTGTGTGTGTGTGTGCTTCCATGAGAGCAGTGGGGAGAGTATGTGCGGACGAAAAAACATGGCAGTCATTTGGGGATCTTTTTTTATTATTTATTGGAAGACATACTTTGATAGAGTCAGGCCTCACTGTTCCATGTGGATTTTCCATCTTGTAGGCTATATTCCATTGTGTTTAGACAATGAAGTCTGCTCGTCCTGAGGCATGAGAAACAACATGTGTGGCTCAGATCTATCAAAGACTTACATGCAGACAAGCACATCCAGATGGGCTACAGAGCTGCTCAGAACAAGCAGTTTGGGTTTGTCTAGCCTCACAGTGTGTGCACATGTGTGTGTGTGTGTGAGAGAGACATATTTCTGCTTTGGTGTTTTGGTGTGGCATGATTAACACATAGCACCTGAGTGCATAAGTCGTCATGAATAAACTGGATGGTGTACATATGTTTTATATTCACATCATACCTCTATATAGTGTAATGTAACCCAAACAGAGTGACTCAGGAGTCATAAAGAAGAATGTTAAGATCCCACTGGGCTGTGGCTTGTATATTTAAAAGACCCCAAGTAGGCCGAATGTTCCATGTTGAATATCAAATTAGCCTACCGATAAACCCAAATATATTTCGATGGCTTGCTGTTGCGTGGGCTTTTATACGTCAGAACCAGGCACAGTATGAGGCTTGCTCATGCCCCGAGAATGGGCTTGAGTTTCAGTGGGCCAATTTCTTTATGCAAGACACACTTAAGGGTCGCTGCTGATGGTGGTGATTGCTTCAGACCCAGAGGAAATGGATTGGGGATGATGTTTGCGGTCCCCTGATCCACTGCACACTGCCTCAGCTGGGGTATTCATCCTTTTAAAATGACAATGCATTAGCTGTAGTGAATGACCATCATAAGTATTGACTGAGACACACAGGAATGATTACTGAAAATTAGGAACACAACAAGGGTTGCCATGCGACCGACAGAGATTGCACGTCAAGGATTACTTCCTTGCTCTACAAAGGAAAAAGAAATATGCCAAAAACCACAAGGACAATGAGTCAGACTTCATTAACAAATCTTCATTTCTTTTGCTTTTTTAAGTTTCAGTTGTCATTTATTTGAGCTGTCACATAGCAACAGAAAAAGTAATACACGTAGCTCCCTGAAAGAGAAGCCATACATGAAAAACACCCATCTCACATCCACCAAAATAAATACTGAGTACAAAAAGGTGTACAGCTTTGTTGGGGTTTCTTTTTTCACAGCACATTCATTTGGTGAGCATCTGTAGACCACTGGGGGTGGAGTGGGGTGAGTTTGGGGGTGGATGGTGGGGTGGGGTATAATCTAATCATTTGATCATTCTACAACCTTCATTTTCATCACACCCTTGGTGGGTTTGTGTGAACTCAGAACAATGCTTATGTCAGTACAAGAGGAGTGTATAGACATTTATCATGTGCATATACTGGGGTCAACCTATGTGCCTACAAAGTGTGTCTCTGTGAGCGTACACATGTTTAACACACAGTCTCTGTGTGCATGTGTGTGTGTATGTGTGTGTGAATGGTCATACACCACTGTGTGACATTCTTGGCACAAGGACATATACATCACATGTTTTTTTTTCACAGCTGTCCTGGTATGGCCCAGCCGTGCTGTGTAGTTTTGTTCTAAGGTCATTTCTAGGTTTGGAAGCATTGGGCGTGTTTCTCTTTGCAGCCTATCCTCCTGCTCCTTCATTCTCTTTTCCTCATTGGGAATTCATTTTCCTCCCGCCTGGCCCCGTTCTGCGTTTACCACTCACGCTGGGAATGGATTAAGCCTTGAGACCAATCAAGCCAGCGCTGTGCCTTTGAGCGTGAAAACATTCTCTCGGGTCGTGTTGGCGTTTGTGTGTGAAATTGCCTCAGGTAAATCTATTCCTTCCTTCATCTTGCCCCAATGCTGCTGAACTGCTCTGGAGATGCTAATTGGGATATGACACAGGGCAGCATTAAAGAAGCACGTCTGATGAGGCAAGAGTGAAGTCTAGTTACAAGGAACATAAAAACTTCATTTCACGCTCAATTCGTTCCTCAAAAAAAAAAAAAATCACTCTGATTGGTGAACTTGTGTTTGTATGTGTATGTGTGTGTGTGTGACTGTGTGTGTGTACAGTTTGGAGGCTGTGTCGACGAGCTAGAAGTGACAGGATTTTGAAGGCACAGCTGTATGTGTGAGTGCGGAGCGACATGGCACCCCTCTGTGCCATTCTCAATCTGCTGTAATTGTTCTAGGGACTCCAGAACCAGCTGTGGTGGTGACGCTTGGGGAGCCTAACTTCCTCAAGTTCCATCACCAAGAAGAAAAGATAAAAAAAAAAAAAAAAATCCAGCAATGTCAAATTACACTCTCTTACATAAAAATATATCACTATTTACACACCCATCTCCGTCCTTTAAACAGTTTTTCAATGCTCGCAGAACACTTGATTGGTTTCAGTAAGATGTAAAATATAAACAATTTCATATGAACATAGGGCTATTCAGAGACTGGTACACATGGCCTCGGCATTTTCTACACAATTTGCAAACATAATGAACTAAAGCCATAAAAGAAAAAAACATTTGGAAAAAAATAAAAATTTTTGAACAGAGTCTTTAGGATGAAATCATTTAACTAAAACCAGACTTATCTTAACATCTTTTTCAATGCCAATCCATCAATATGTGTTCACTAAACAAATAAACAACAACAAAAAATTCATCACATTTAAATGAAACAAAAATCACAAATATTCAAATAATCAATTAATTAATTTATTTGAATAATAATTTGTAATAATAACTCTAAACATAACTTTAGCCAATGGAAGTATTCAGTTCAAAACAAAACAAAAACAACAACAACAACAACAAAAAAAGACACAATCATTTCGGAACACGTCGTCTCTCACTCATCAAAGTGCTGAAAGTGCCTGTGGTATGGAATGGAGCTCATTCCCCCATAAAATACTGAGCACATTGACAGCCTTACGGCTCTCCAGCATCATGAGAACAAACCTTGGAGCTACAAGTTACTGATGCCCCTCTGCAACTGAGGAGCATTGTGAGGGTTAGGGGGATGGGTTGATCAGAATAGTCAAATCATGTCCATGTTTGTTCTTTCTCTCAGGCAAAGTGATCATCCACCCTGGCTCTTCCAATCTTGTCCAGCTCTGACAGCAGGAAACATTTGTTAACCTCGGGGACGCCGCACATACCAGAGCTGTGCTTTTTCATGTCTCAATCCTAGGACTCTACCAATGCAGCATACAGAATGCAAATCTTCTGGGAGCCCATTGCACAGGCTTCTCAGGGTGACTGCAGCTTGGGCCGAGCTACAACTCTGAGAAATAATTTGAAGCCTGAAATAGCCTAATGAGTCTTAGCCTGGTTCAGCAACATTCCTGGTTTAGGAAGTTCACCATCTGCCCTGGGAAAATGGCCATTGTGCGCACACCAGAGACTCTGATTCCACCAAGGAAGCATCCTGTATGTATTGGTGGTGAAGCTTGGATAGATGGGTGTTTAGAAACTAAAACATTTCTGTTTAAAGAAAAGGATAATTATTAAAAAAAAAAAAAAACAGTTGGAGTACACTCATTCACAGGACTGACAGTGAATGATAGCCAGAAAAACACAAAAAACTGAAATCAAAACCTACTTTATCCTGCTGTTAGTGCCATGGGCACACATGTCTTTTCTAGGGCTTGGATGTTTCTGGGATTGCACACATCTCACAGCCTGGTGCTGAGTGGCTGTGTCCAGCAGAGTGAGGTTTGGGCAAAGGTTTCGACTACTTAACTAAATAAAAGAGAGATTAGCTTGTGTTGAAAAGTGCAAAATGGTCATTGCTATTACAGAGAAAAGGTGGGATTTATTATACTCTAATGTACTACTTTTAGAGTACTTAGGAGAATTTAGACTCTCAAAGCACAAATCTTTCTTTTGTCCTTCATTGTCTCCTCCTGTTGTTTAATGTGGCCTGGTGTCAAGCAGTGTCCCTTAAGAGTGTCTTCTTTTTGAATATTAATGCAGTTTGTTGCAGTTAATCAAAAACAAAACAACCACATTAACAATAAACTGTCACTGTGGCTATGAGTGAAAATATCAGTGGGAAGGAGAAGAGCTCTTAAGAAAAACACACACACACACACACACACACACAAATGGGCAAATTCTCTCTGCCACCTTGTCTCCTTCGAAACTAACTCTCTTGAATTGTATTTTGTTTAGCTCTTGTCTGGTGTGTGTGTGTGTGTGTGTGTGTTTGTATGTGTGTATGTGGTAATGAGAGTTTGGTCCCCTGGGGGATGTAGGCTGCAGCAAGTCTTTGCTGAGGTGGCGGGATGAGACACTCAGTCCATCAGAGGCCTCTGGAGAGAATGCTACCTCTGAGAAGCAACACCACGCCAACCGCATGGCCACTACAACACCCCTACATACAGCACATTCAGAACGCCTTCAGGCTACGTCATCCACAATCTGTTGTGATGATGCTGTTTTGTTCCATATACTTCACTTGGAAGTGTGGCCAAACAGTTTCAGATATATGTTCAGACAAACACCACCAACTGTAGGACCTTCTATAGGCATACAAGTCTTTTGTAATTAAATGTTCAATAACTTCAATTAGTAGGAGAATTGGACTCCAGTTAAGTCATAGAATCATATCTAGGACCATAAGCCATTTGATTTGTCTGTATACTTTATACACATTTATTAAAAAATAGCTGAAGAGTTAGCTATCAAACTGGGAGATAATCAACCCCCTGCCAAATATATAATTTTTTTTTATTCAAATAAGATTTTATGTGAAGTTTTTACAGTCAGCATTATAACACTCAAATAGTCAATATAATAACAATGTTGGAGGGAAACCAAACTAGTAGAAGGATGCCTAAGAACCCAATTAGAAGGATGACTAAGAACCCAATGGTCGTAACTAAGTCTGAATAAATATGTAAATGAGTACTTTAATTTATGATAACCTCATAAAATGTAGTTTGACAAATGTAACTACGTTTAAGCCATTAAATTAATTTCAGTCTAAAACAGCAAACTGTGGAAAATTTCAAAGGGTCTGAAAACTCTCTGAATGTGCTGTAACAGTGAACACTCACAGAAGATAAGAAGAAAAGACAGTCAATCCAAAAGAATATTTTCTCTCTTCGTCTCTGCTTGACTCCACCACATTGTCACTCTATCTCTCAGCTTCGTAATGAATAGCCACAGCAAAAAGAAAGAAAGAAAGAAAGAAAGAAATAGTGTAGGTTGATTCTGAAAATACTCCAGGGTTGAGTTAGTCAAATTGGAATATAGTGAAACTAATGACTTCTGTGTTGATGGACATGGTCTTCTCTGGTTCATGAGTGGTGGTGCAAAATATATCTCCCCAAACAACAGTGGAAAAGGGGAGTGGAGTTTTTTTTTGTTGTTTACATTTCCTTACCTCATTCTATATACATAGGAAAACTAAATCTTTTATTATTTTCTTAATCTCAAAATTCATACGAAATACCTTTGGCAATATACTGCATGTCATCATTTTAGAGTCAAGGCTTCAGTCTGACAGCCACAAGAACTCCATCTCAAGACAGTCTTAGAACATTCTACAAGAGTCCGCTGGAACCAGCCTAGGTTGAGAGGATGGAGCCCTCCAGTGAGGAGAAGTGGTGCAACTGGAGGGCTGTTCTGTTTAGTCTGTGTGTGTGTGTGTGTGTGTGTGTGTGTGTGTGTGTGTGTGTGTGTGTGTGTGTGTGTGTTTGCGTGTGTTTGTGTGTGTGTCAGAAACAGGACTCCTGTGACTCTGTATCATGCTGCAGCGACACCTTCTCCTGCTCCACATGGTTTCCATTGCTGAGAACTGCGTACCTGTAGCCGCCAAAGAAACAAACACAAAACCAGATCAGATTGGTCAGTCACTTAGTTCCACAGCCCCTTAAAGCCACCCTGCCATCATCCACACTCGTAAAACAGTCTGCATTCTCACCAAAGCTCATCTCTGCACAGAACATTTTGACTCAAACTGAAGAGTCCAAGTCATCCAACGGGTGACTATAAACAGAAGCAGGTGGCACTTCTGAGGGTTCCCAAGTGAAAGAGAGAAGCAGAAAAGAAGAGGAGACGAGGCAAAAGAAACACTTGGGAACAGCCGACTGCATGAAAGGCAAACAGGCCCTGCAGCACTATTAGAGAGCAGATTCATGTAAACCATAGAGAATTGAGACAATTAAGTTTGGCATGGCTGATGGCAGACTTCGAGGCTCTTTAGTTTGTCTTGGCTGGTCTGCAGAAATAGAAACTTTTCACCTTAAAAGTCGTCGCCAGCAGACAATCCAAGAAGGCGTAACAGGCCACTTTGAGGAATTGGGGATCATGGTTAGTGCATTTGCACATTTAATAAAGAAGATCAGGTTTAAAGCTATTTTTATGGAAAACATATAAAAACAGCCAAATGAGCAAAGGATCAAGTTAACTACTTTAGTATATTCTGGAAAAAAATCTACAAAATCTTCCCAAGAGCACACAATGTAAACAAATATTCTCAATTCTTTCTAGCAGCTGCCAGTGCTTTTCACTGAAGCATCATTAAGTTATATTAATTTGATTCAGCCATTATCATTCCATAAACAATCACCAAAGCTTTTACCATTACCTGAGAATTATTACTACATTGTTTATACCCACTGATGTATTATCCAGTCTTAGTTAATGACATAGTAATACAAAACCTCATCACGTCCTCATTCATGCACGAAAGTATATATATATATATATATTTGACCTTCTCTGGCAGAGGTCCTCCCATGTGACTTGTCCTGCTCAAGAGGCCACTGAGGGACTGTAATCTTAGCACCTGATACAGATTAAGAGGGACTAACCTATTAGACCAGACTCTTTCGCTTCGTCCAAAGAGTCTGAACACTCTCAGTAAGCATGCATTTACTTTGCAGTAGGTGGGCATGTTGTTTGAACTCTGCCTTCAATCTCTGTTCACCGATTGGATGTTAAGAAATCTAGCTGGGAAATCTGAAGCCTTTGGAGAGTTCCCTGAGCTAGCACTGCAGCAAAATACAATATAGAGTTGAGGTACTAGGGCGGCTCTAGCCTGGCCAATGGGGGGCTAGATCACAGCTAAAGCAGAACCATGGGTCACAGGTGAACCATAATGCCTAAAGCAGAACTAGAGGGGTTGAATTACAGCTAAACCATAGCACCTAAAACAGACCCAGAGGGGTTGAATCACAGCTAAACCATAGCATCTAAAGCAGAACCAGAGGGGTTCAATCACAGCTAAACTATAGCACCTAAAGCAGAACCAGAGGGGTTCAATCACAGCTAAACTATAGCACCTAAAGCAGAACCAGAGGGGTTCAATCACAGCTAAACTATAGCACCTAAAGCAGAACCAGAGGGGTTCAATCACAGCTAAACTATAGCACCTAAAGCAGAACCAGAGGGGTTCAATCACAGCTAAACTATAGCACCTAAAGCAGAACCAGAGGGGCTGAATTGCAGCTAAACCATGGCACCCAAAACAGAACAACAGGGGCTGCATCACAGCTGAAGCAGAGCACCCAAAGCAGACCTGTGGGGATTGATATCGCTGTGTTATGTCAAGATGTTCCCCTTTTAGAACAGTCCCTTGAAGTTTACGCCAATTTCATTCAGTGTTATCCATGCCTGCTACTTTGTTTTCCTCCAGCAGACCACTTCCATTTCCATCTAGAGATGGGAGCTCACGATTGTGTGCACAGAGCAAACAGTCAGGTGTTCTACCTTTAACCTCTCCATCTCTGGATGGAGAAACAAATATACATTCTGACTAACTAGAGGATGCTGATGAAGAGAAGATCCAAATAAGACCTGTTGCTTACATCAGTACAGGATTGCTAATGTATTAGTTTGTCATTTCATTTGTATTCTGTCCCTACTGCCTGCAATGCTACCTGTGCTGTTTGCTCCGTGTTGTTGTCGGAGGTTTTTCAATTGAACCTCTGACCTTCTGTCTGGTTCAGCAACTCCCTCCTCCCTTGTATGACACAAAACCTGGAGCCGGCTGATGATGCAAGAGCAAGTTGCCAATGATCTGATTGAGTGTTTCAAGTTTGTCTTTTACATACGCATGTCTGTGTCTGCATTAATAACTTTCAGTGGTCTTGGTGCTAAAAAATGAATAAATAAATTTATTTATTCCTTATGAATAAATAAATCCTTCCTTTATTTCATTAATTTTTGCTGCATTAAAGCAGGCCCATGGCATTCAGCAATTTGAAACCAGTAATATGTCAGATGAAGAAAGATGAAGAGCTTCCTCACTGCTGCTCTCAATGCTGTCTAAGTAAGCTAAAGCCTAGAGGCCATATTACAACAAGAGCTCTCAGAGATACGGCTGCGGCTGAGGTCATGCATGCAGTTTGCATCCCTGTGATGCATATTCAGTCTCTGTAAATGGTGTATTTGTGTGTGTGTGTCTGTGTGTGTGTCTGTGTGTGTGTGTGGGTTGGCCTATTTTCTATGTGTAGTGCACTGACTACCAGCACTGAGGCGGTCACGAAAACCATTAAAGCCCACTGCGATAAACAAGCAGACCTGGCCACTTCCTGCTGGGCAAATTGGCCGTGACATTCAGCTTTGCAAAAAAAAAAACGTGGATGGGAGGAGAAAAGGAGAAAAGCCCGGTAAGTCCCTCATGTTCCGGGATTTAACAAGGAAACCTGCAACAGGTTTCCAATGAAGCCAGACCCCAAATCGTTGCCACATTTCAGTCTCTCTGTTCAACAATGTGCTGTTTGTGATAGTGCCGCTCTCTGCAAACAAATCTCTGAAAGCACCAGTGGCAACAATGAACAGAGAATGACAGACAAAGAAAGAGAGACAGGGAGAGGAGACAGAGAGAAGGAGAGAATGAGAGAGAGAAGAAGAAGAGAGAAAGAGAGAGAGAGAGAGAGATGAGTGAGTGTTGACTACATGAGATGTGGTCTTTGCAAACACATTAAATGACACATCCTTTTGTCATGTAAACATGTTTCTCTCACCTTGTGTTGGTGGCAACACAAGCTCCAATCTTTGAGCAGCAAATAAAAGGAAAAGGAAGCTTACAGTCCCTCAGGAGAATCCCCCACAGTACCTATGAGACAGCTCATTGACGTGGCCAATGCATTCAGTGTGGGGTCCTTGGAATAATCACTTGTTGCTCACACATAAACAGTATACACACACAGACACACACACACATGTACACACACTCCACAACATACTATATATGGGCAAACTTCAAGGATTCATGACCAGGGCATCCTTATTCAGTGGTGCCTCTCTCTCTCTCTCTCTCTCTCTCTCTCTCTCTCTGTGTGTGTGTGTGTGTGAGAGAGAGGGAGAAAGAGAGAGAGAGGATGACTTTGTGCTCTTACATGCATTATAATTAGTGCTGTCAATCGATTAAAAGAATTCTCCTTCCCCAGAATTCTCCTTTATTTTTTTGTACAGAAAGAATGTCACACATGCCCCTGGTACCTGATACAGGCTTGTCAAATGTGTCCGTCAGCTGTTTTATAAATGCCATATTATGAAGCATCTACAACCGTCATTATGCTGCTTGTATTTAGTATCAGTGATCTTTGGCGTTGCCTTGTTGCTGTTATGTTCTGTGTTGAATATGTCCACGTTTGCGTAGGACACTTCACCAAATTGCTTTAAGTGGAACCCTTTGACCTTGCAGTCAAGTCTAGCGAATTCCTTTGTCATGCTTTCATTTTGTTAACATTACTGTTAAAATGGACCCCGCATATTTCAACAACCTCGATGTTGTTGCAAAAAATACATCAGAACTATTTACAAGGTTTCTGGGCAGTCAGTTTCTGTTCTGTTAACAAGCAAACTTCTCATGACTGCCTACAAAGTACTGCCAGCTGATGTAGCGCTGAATTGAAAACATTCTTGAAAGATAAGCACAGTACAATCGAGAAATCCTGCTGCTGAATTCAAAACGATGTCTTACATTATTTACAAAACCTATACAGTGGACTGACATGTTGCTAAAAGTTCTGAGTGGGCTGCTGAGATACACTGGCAACAAAACAAAGCGAGTGGATGAACTCGACCAATTACAGTCGAGCGGTGTGTGTGAGTGAGGAGGGCACTGGGAGGTGGTGTGAAGTATGCATCATTATGAATTTTCATAAAATAAATATATATTTCTTACAATAATCACACACATTAACACGTTAACATTGACAGCACTAATTATAACACAAGTTCTTTACTAAATCCTGACAAAATTTTCACTGATTCAACACTACTCAGTAGAATGTCTTTCCTGCATCATTCAGAGTCATACTGCAGAGACTGGCAAAGGCTCCAGACACTGGCACCATCTTGAATGCTCCAACACTTTCTGTTACTTGCTCATGTACATTGGCACTGACATGTTTTACCTGAAAACTGATTGAAAATGATTTGAAAAACAATAGATTTTACTGGGTGTCAGATGACAGAAAGTGAAGCAAATAGTAATCAAAGGGTGATAACAGAGTTTGCCGCTGGTGTGCGGGATTGTATTGAAAGCAATGAAGGAAACTAAACTAATAGAATGTGGAGGTGGAGTGGGCCACACTATGTTGACCAAAAACGTGGTAATCACAGAGACAACGACACAGCTGGTGGACATACGTAAACATCTCCCACTATGTGGAGATGACGGGAACATGACACGCCACACACACACAAACGCAAACACACTCAAGCTCACACCTATGCAACACAAATATACACAGCAGATGTTTAGAATGAAAGTGACAGAAAAAAGGAGAGGAGAGAAAAAGAGAGAAAGAAAGAAAGAAAGAAAGAGAGAGAGAAAGAAAGAAGAACAGAGCTAAGCATGGAGTATGGAGAAGATGAGAAGAGAAGTAATAATGGAACAGCATATAGGTCTTGTTATACAAAATGGCTGCCACTAAACATGGACAAGAAAGATCAAAAACACCTCTGATAAGGGCAGTGCCTAATGATGAGGGAAAGAAAGGAAGGGAGGAGAAGAAAGGATAGGAAAGAAAAGAAAGAAGAGCAAAGAGGAGAGAAAAAACAGGAGTGGAGAGGAGAGAAGAAGAGAGAAGAGAAGAGTGTAAAATATTCAGTGTGAGTGGTGTGAGTGACTCATAGGGTGTAAGTGGTGTGGAAGAACCTCTGCATTAAGGAAAGGTCAGTTTCTCAGCCCACAGATGAAAAAAAAAAAACTTTAATTTTCACAGAACCGAGTGACACACCAGCCAAATAAAAAAGAAAAGTATACTGCTAGAGGAATGGACAACGGGGTCTCTGAGCAGGGAGGGAAGGAGAGGAGTGTGTGAGTGTGTGACAAATTAAACAAAATGAAGTGGTGTCTCTCGCCCAAGCACATTGCTTAAAAAGGCCACGTTGCCACTCAGCTCATGTGTATGTAAACACACCCTGGAGCTCAGGGGCAAAGGGACATCGTCATGCCATCCCTCAGAAGACAGCACCGGTCTGGTCACACGTGCCAGGCAGCGGCACATCCTCGGATGGGGCTGGGCGACATATGGGCTGGAATTGGGCTGAGGCAAAGCGCTAGCTGGGATGTTAAAGCTTTGCCTGAATCCGGCTGGCTTCCTGGTTAAAAAAAAAACTAAAACCTTTCATCCAAACAAAGTTTCCTGTGGGAATGTCTCAGTGTGATTCAGCCGAATTAGGCCAGTGAAACGCGCTAATAGCCTATTTCCACCAGCCATATCAGTCTGCAGCTATTAGTCTCTGATAAATGTGTCAAAAGCTGTCAGACACTGTCCATAAAATACCCATCTGACAGACTGGGGCTTCATTCCCAGGCTTCTGGCAGCACGACGAGGGACAGATTTGATTTGCATGTGTGTGTATGTGTGTGTGTGTGTGTGTGTGTGTGTGTGTGTGTCAGGGTGTATCAGGGTGTATGCACTGATGGTGTTTCTGTGTGCCATGCCACCATGGCCACCAAACATGCTTCCAGAACACCATCTGCTACCAGCGATCAGGGTCACACACAAATATAATCTAAGCCCACATAGACATACTGATGAGTTGCAATTTATCAAATGAATCCAATAAATGCAAAATGATTTGCAGTTTATACTGAGTGATTATGTTGAGTAACTATACTTGAGGGGCCATACTAATTTTTGTCATTATTGTCTGTCAAAACTGACATGTCCTGCTTTCTCTCTATCTGTGTGTGTGTGTGAGAGAGAGAGAGAGAGAGAGAAAGACAGAGAGATAGAGAGAGCAAGAAAGAGAGAATTCACTCTCTGATGAGGGCCAAGTTCACCTGCACCTGCACACCCAACTTCTCCAGGTAAATGCCATCTACAGTCCTTCCAGCTCTTATCGGAGGAGAAGTAGATGACTCCTCAGAGAAGTCATGTCCAGTCTACCAGGTGACTACACATCTCTTCTACAGAGGATGTCTCCTCTAACAGAATGATACATGCCTTCTGTAGCAAGAGGGATTCTCCAATCCAGAAAACAGACACAGAAAGGATGGCCAATCTTGCAGGTCACGGAAATACATCTTCTCTAGACAAAAGTAGATGTCTCCTCTAGCAATACAACAGACATGTTCTATGGCAGGAGGAAGGAAGGCCAGTCTAGCAGAGATGCAAGTCTTCTCCTATGTAACAAACAGACTTCTACATCAGCAGAAGGACTGGCTGATCTGATGCTTATCTTCTTCAGACTAAAGTAGATGTCTCCTCTAGCCTAGCAGAATGGCAGATATTTTTGTTGTGACAGAAAGGAAGGCCAGCAGAGAGATGTAACTCTTCTCTAATCTAGCAGACAGACACACATGCCCTGTTGCAGGAGAAAGGATTGGTCAATCTAGCCTGTCTCCCATAAGACATGGGTAGGTTAGTGCCGCTGGGCTAGCCTAGCATGCCATGAGAAATGAGAACAAGACCAATGCCAATACAGTGGAGAGGAGAACAGAACACCCCCACCCCCGGGAGTCAGGAGAGTGTCTATTTAGCACCCTATTAATCTGCAGCACCGCCCTGGAGGAAGCATATTCAGGTTCACACACACTCGCTCTCTGTCACACACACACACACACACACACACACACACACACACACACACACATGCACACTAACTCAGCTAACACACTCTCTGTCACACACACACACATACATACATACACACACACTCAAACTCAGCTAACACACTCTTTGTCACATACACACACACACACATGCTTTCTGTCCCACTCTGTCTCATTCTCACACATTCTCACAGCTGCCCTCTCTTCCTGTCAGCTGGGTTTGTCTATAGCCACTTAACACACACAGAGAGAGCTAGAGTGATGTAGTGGTACACAATGGAGTGAAAGAGAAATTCAACAACTTGTAGTGATCACAAGAAAATTATTCTATTCTATTATTGTACTACCCTCAGCTTTGAAATTATACTATTTAGATGACTAACCGTGTAATTTGAGGAAGCCACTGATGAACAGATTATACCAGGACTTAATTAATTGTCAAGATTGACCACAAGGAAACAACATCCATGATCACAGAACATTTATCAAACTGTCTGTCATATATCTATAAACTGTATAAATTCACCAATTCATTGGAGTACAGTACACCTGGCAATCAGAGCTACCAGTGACTAATGATACAAAGAAATATGTAACATATGTAAATATGTTTTTTTATGGAAATGAATCATGCAGAGGCATATGTCATACTTCCCACCAGTGCCCTCCTTGCTTTGGCTCTGACGTGCAATTGACATAGATGGTTGGCACAGACACTCTGCAGCTGCTGCAAACTACTGCCCAACTTGCAGTAAATGGAGCCTTTAGTCTCTTTTCTCTTCTAGGTAATGTAAAGTATACAGAAGTTCAACATGCACAAGACTGGCACAAAGACAGCTTTTCGTGTTTATCTGAAGGTTGACTGCAACTTTAAAAAATCATGTAATCAATCTTTTCGACCCCATGCCTTTTAACATTAGCTCGCTAGCTGAAAAAGGTTGTGCACCCCTGTCATAACAGACAGCCTCTGGCAACTCCACTCTTTTATGTTGGGTGTGAAGGAAATCGAGGAGCACCACTTGTTGAAGCCTGCGCGAACCAGGGACATGTGTGACATTTTTTCTTCATAAAAGAACAAAGGAAAATTCTAGAATTTTAAATGTGTGATTAATTATGATCAAACTCAAATTTTGTATTGTGATTAATTAATATTATTATTGATTGGGCACACTAATAAAAAGCAAATTGATATCTGTACAGGGTTTATGCAAAATATAAGTTAATTGAACTACCTCTATTGCATCACATTTTCATTTGCAAGAGGACATTAGAGCTAGGTGTCATAACTAGTGTGTAATAATATTTTCAATAAACAAACAATTAACAAAGGACTCCAAAACCATTTATTTGCCTTGTCATATCTGGATATTGAACATCTGTTGCTGGAAAAAAAAAGAATCCATTTTAAGATGAGTCCAAAACAACCAATGTGAAAAAACATCAAAGACTGAAATTTTTACAAATCCACAGCAACAACGAACAACCACTTGAGATAAGATCAAAAGATGAATCAGAATGATTGTAGATTCAATTTCTTTTTGACATTTTCTACAGACGTCTCTATTTCTCTATTCCCATTTGTAGACTCTCTCTCTCTCTCTTCCTCTCTCTCCCTCTATCTTGTCTTTTCCACTCTCTCAGCTTGTGACTGGCATGGGCATAACGGATGGGAGTGTGTGGTCTGTGGTCTGGTGTTGTACCGTTATCAACCCAAGTGATACAGAAAACTCATCTCCATGCCACCATTCTCTGTTTGCCATAATGCTATGCACTGCACTCTGTGTGTGTGTAAATGTATATATGTGTGTGCGTCTGTGTTTGGATGGGTGTATCTATGTGTGTGTGAGTATGTGTATGTATGTGTGCGTGTGTGTGTGAGTGCATTTGTGTGTAAGTGTATGTGTGTGTATGTGTGTGTAGGGGTTTGTAAATGTGTTTGTAATTTTTTTTCTGTGGGTGTGTATGTTTGTGTGTGTGTGTGTGTGCGTGTGTGTGTGTATTTTTGCTTGTACAGTATGCCTGGTAGAGTTTTTTTGTGGTGACAGAGAGCAGACACAGGCCTGTTTCATAAGAGATGCTATTCCACCCGTAAACACGTCAGCACAGATGTTACAGCGGCAGAGGAGAACTCACACACACACACATACAGACACACACAGACACACATACACAGGGCCAGGGGAGCCCTACACCAGATGTATATGTGTGTGTGTGTGTGTGTGTGTGTGTGTGTGTGTGTGTGTGTGTGTGTGTACAGCCTTGCAGTGACACTGAGGATACTGCTGTATCAGTGCAGTTACATCTTCAAGACACAGAGCAGTGCAGGAACTCATATTCCCTATACCTCTCATGAGACATGTGTGCTGGTGTGTGGGGTGAGATAAATGATAAACTTTATGGTGTGTGTGTGTGTGTGTTTGTGTGTTAGTGTGGGTTGATCTTGGGTTGTTCTTGGAGACAGGAGACAGGCCTGAACTCTGTGACTTTGTGACCTTCCAGGAGTCCAGGAGGTCTGCCTCTGCTTGGATTATGCACCAGATTTCTGGTTGGCCATCTATTTATAAACATCTAAACATTTAGCTCTGTTTACATACATGTATGCCTAGGCTTAGAGTGAGACTCAGACCTACTCAATTAGACTGAAATCCAGACCAAAGGTGAGCTTCTAGACAGTGTCAGTGTCAACTTCCGTCGGTCAACGACCATCTTGGTCAGTATATTGTTCCACCCAATGGCAGCACTTCCGCTGTGTTGAAAGTCACTTCGGTACAATTAGACTGAGACCCAGAACAGCATAATTAGACTGAGTGGGTGATCGAGCCAGAAAAACAGGCTTTGATTCTGGGAAAGAGGATCAACAGAGAGCCCACAATTCAGCCTGATTAGCAAGGCTATAACTACAATGGGACTTGCGGTATGTTTGTGCAATATGGTCAGCTAGGCCACAAGAGACCATGGGAGGTTTGGTGAGTAATAGAAGAAAGAATAAAAGGGGAAATAAAGAAGAATGAAGAAAAATGAGAGAGAGAACAAAGGGAAAAACAAAAAAAGACAGCTGAAGTGAAAGAGAGGGAGAAATAGTGTGTGAGGAAGAGAGAGAATGGAATTTAAAAAAGAGAAGAATAACTCAAGAGAAACAGAGGGGGAAAAAGCAAGAGAACGAGAGAGGGCAAACCAGGACGATCCCTCCACTTAAAAG